>PVIJ01000335.1:40785-185851 GCA_004024925.1 Scalopus aquaticus
CCCCCCCCCCCCCCCCCCCCCGCCGTCTTCCGCATGGATGTCAGGTTAGCCGCGTGCACAGGGGACAGTCTAGGAAGCCCACGCCAAGGCCCGGCCCAGACTCAGGTGGGGCTGGGGGCAGCCTGGGAGACCCACTCCAAGGGGGCCCGGTCCAGGGCTAGGAGGCCTTTAGCAGGGAGGCTCCCCCTACCTGAGCCAGGGCCGGGGTCTCTGCTAAGGCCAGGAAGCCCCCTCCCCGGCCCAAGAACAAAGTGACCATAACCACCTCGCCCACCCAGCCAGCCTCACCGTCCTGGCTTCCCGGTGTCTGGTGAGCGTCAGTCAGGCCCTGGGTTGGACCTGCTCACCCCCTTCTGTCATCACCACCCCATTTCAGAGGAGAAGGCTGAGGCCCGAGAAGGGCGGTCCCACAGCGCACACGGGCCCTCGAGAGGGGGTGAGGCTGCCAGACCGCCCCTCACCTCACGGCTGCTCTCCCCGCAGCCTGCCCGCCTGATGCCTGCCTGGGGCGCCCTGTTCCTGCTCTGGGCTGCTGCGGGGGCCGCCACGGCCTGCCCCGCACCGTGCACCTGCCAGGCTCTGGAATCCACGGGGCTGTGGGTGGACTGCGGGAGCCGGGGGCTCACAGCCCTGCCTGCCCTGCCCAACCACACCCGCCACCTCCTGTTGGCCAACAACAGCCTACACTCCTTGCCCCCCGGCGCCTTCGACCACCTGCCCCAGCTGCAGACTGTGGACGTCTCGCAGAACCCCTGGCACTGCGACTGCAGCCTCACCTACCTGCGCCTCTGGCTGAAGGACCACACGCCAGAGGCCCTGCTGAGTGTCCGCTGTGCCAGCCCCAGCCTCGCCACCAGGCGCCCGCTGGGCCAGCTGACCGGCTATGAGCTGGGCAACTGCGGCTGGCGGCTGCGGGAGTCCTGGGCCTACCCGGGCTTCTGGTGGGACGTGGCGCTGGTGGTCATGGCGGGGCTGGGCCTGGCCCTCCTGGCCGGCCTGCTGTGCACCGCCACGGATCCCCTGGACTGAGCCAGGCCCCAGGTCACCCCAGACCAGAGGGCCAGGCTCCCCTGTTCCCACCTGCCCTGGTCAGGCCTAACCACCACAGCTCAAAATAAACTGGCTGCTCGGCCATTTTATCCAAACCCAGAGATTCTGTCTTCCTCTCAAGCACCAGGGTCTGGCTTTTTCTAGGAAACCAGGGTCAGGTTTGTTATAACTGGGTATCAACTAGAGTTTCTCCGTACCCTGAGTATCCAGTAAAATGGGCCCACCCTCCCCCGCCCCAGCTATCCCCTTTCTACCATCTTTGGACACCTGTGCCCTCCCCAGGGCCCGCCGTGGCTGGTGCCGGTTCTCGCACCTCCCCGTCCGCCCACACCTGCCGCCCACAGCCCTCCACCCAGCGCCCATTTCCCATCACATCCACGATGCACAAAAAGCTTCCCTCACAACACGGCCGTGGGCAGAGGCAGGCGCTGAGGCACCCCTCCTGCAGGCCACCCCTGCACAGACAAATCTTGAGACTCAGCACTGGCCCCTAAGTGGCTCTGGCCGCGCAGTCCTGGCCCTCAGGCCTCCCGGGCACCAGGCCCCATCTGTCTCAACCCCCTTGCTCTCCCTCTCTCTCCTTCCCCTCCTTGCTACTCCTCTTCTTTGGAAAGAAAGTAACCAACTCCTCCCTTTCTGGTGGAAATGACATCAGACACCTGCAAACTCTGGGTCCACCCTGTACCCCATCAATGGCCACCAAAGTCTTCCAACACTTAGCACTTGTTGGTCAAGGGGCTTTGGCTCAGCAAGAACCTGCCTGGGCAGCCCAGTGTCACCACTGCAGTTGATGACTCCCCTGGGGGGTGGCAGGAGTACAGGGACCTGCGTGACAGGCAGGGGCTTCCTGGGTTCACACTGGAGCCCAGAGAAGCAGGTCCACTGGGAAGTTTGACTCACCAGCTCCAGCTCCCCACAGAGCAAGGCCCACACCCAGCCTCTGCTCCGCGGCACCACCGCCAAAAGCTTCACTGCCTCCCATCACAACCAGCCGCGCCCCGCTGGCCACCACCGTTCCCTGAGGGACCCCAGTCAGTTCCCACCAAGCCCCACACAACTTCTCAGCCCACGAAGATTCACACCATCTCTGCCACCATCTTGGTGCGCATCACGGCCTGCACACCGGCCTCACATCCGCCAGCCCCTCCCCTCTACCCATCCCGTCCACAGTCAACAGCCCCAAGAGCTGACACGGCCCCCCACCCTTCCCACTAGCCCCCAAGCTACCCATGAGCCTTCTCCCATAAGGATAAGCAAAACACCAGCTCCGTCCTGCCCTCCCCCCCACCCTCCTCACCATGACATCCTTTTCAAAACCCAGCTGCACCTGGAGATTCCCGGAAGGTCATTTTTACCAGCCCCCTGCGGCTTACCTCCACGGAGGTTTGGGGTTCGGTTGTGCCCGGAGGCCTTCCTCAGGCTCCTGGCTCGGGCCAGCCCCTCTTCTGGGGGCCCTGGGAGCCTCCAGGCATCTGCCTTCCTCCGGCCGGGGAGCAGGGAGCAAGCGGCCAGGCGGGGTGGTTCGGGTGGCCTCAGTGAGCTCCTTCTCCAGAAGCCAGTGGCCAGCCTTCCCCTGCGCCCTGCAACAGGCGGCAGAGGGACAACTGGCCCCCAGGGCCAGTGTGGTCTTGCTAAGGTCTCGCGCCCCCGACTGGGGAGAGCACGCGGAGCCAGGGCTTTTGTGAATGCGTCGGCACTTCCGGGGCCACGCCAAGTCTCGAGACTGAGCCCCAGCCAGGCCCTAACCAGGGCCCACCTCATCCTCACCCTCCTGCGCTCGTGAGTGTGTGGGCACGTGTGCGTGCGTGCGTGCCCACGCCCGCATGTGTGAATGCGCGTGCGTGCCCATATGCGTGTGTTTATGCGCGCCCATGCCCACGTGCGTGTTCGTGCGCGCGCATGCGCACACCCCCTCCAAGGGCCCAATGGAGGGGCTGCCAGGCCCGCAGCATCTCCAGCCGTGGGGGTGTACTCCATCTCCCGAAACGGGCGCGCGGAGAAGGTGGAAGGCTGTCCCGGCTGGGCTCTGCCTGAGTTGGGGACAGTGAGTCCATGACCTGGGGAACCTTCCAAGAACCGAGTCTGGGTGGACAGACACCCCCCGGTCTCTGGTTATTCGCTTTCTGGACAGCTCTGGGGCTAGAATCTTCCTTTAAATTTTAAATCACTCTGGATAGTAAGAACTTCAGGCTTTGAAAAATGTCTCAAAATCCTGGGAAAAGTTTTATTTTTAGATAGATCATCTAATAAAGTGGGTTAAATTCAAAGAGGAGAGCTAAACTATATTACTTTAATAATTAAAATGGTATACCCCTCTCCCAATTCTCCTAGCTGTCCACCAGCAGTGGTGCCTCTGCTATCAGTTTTTGATGTGGAACCCTTCTAGACCTTTTCTATGCACTTACAAGTGCATAGAATTTTTTTTTTACAAAAAAAATTGCTGTCTTAAGGCAGGTTTTTATGGAAATATTATATTTACATATTCTTCTGAAACTTTTTTTTCCTATGCCCTTGTAAATTTAAGGGCTGCATAGTATCTCATGGTATCAGTGTGTTGTACCTTTTATTTGCCCTCTGTTAGGAGTGACGTAATTGCTCTAACATTCTCCTTTTCAAGCAGTGCTGCTGAGAACAACCTGTGCATCCGTGTGACTACGCTACCAGTCCTCAAAGTGGGGTCCAAGAACCCCTTGGGGTCCCTGCAACTCACTGTGGGTCCACAAGTTAGTTCGAAACAATTTTCACATAACCAGACATTTTAGCCATTTTCTTTCTCATTCTCTAAATTAAAATCCTTCCTAATATAAAAGGGAGTATTCCAGAGCCTATCTGACGTGGGGTAAGACAATAAATTGGCTGCAGTCTGAAGTAAACTAAGGATCCAGCTAACTTTGTTCAGCCAGACATCAATATTTGCAAATATAAGACAATGCCACACCTCTCTCTCTCTCCATGGTTTTTGTTCTTGTTGTTTGGGGGCATATCTTTTTACTTACATGTTTTATTTATGTTAACATCTTTGAATTTATTGTCATGATTTTTAATTCGATAACACAAATATCTCTGCTTTATTTTCACATTCTGTAAACTATTGTTAGATACAACCCACATAAGCAAAAGCTCTTTGTGGTCCTCAAAAACTTTGAGAGTGCCAAGGAATCTTGAGACCAAAAAGTTTGAGAATTGTTGTTCTAGCCCAAGAAGTCTAGCTTGCCGACTTGACCAAGAAATCAATTGTTGGAGATTGGACTTCTTGCACTTTCTAAATTCTGATACATGATGCTCTCCAAAACTTTGCCGTTTTGATAGGGAGGACATTTCAACCTGCATTCTCTGGCGAGGAGGGGTCTCTACGTTTTCTCCCTTCTTCTGCAAGCACCCAATTGCCCTTACCCCAGTCTTTCCACAGGCTACACAGATGGTGCCCAGACCAGCCTGATGACTTCCAGCTTCAAAAACGCATGTCCTTCAGATGAATTCCCAGAAGGCTTTTCGTGTCCCCAGAATATCTCTACCCTTGAAAGCTTGTTACAGCCCTGTGGCTGCTTTGTGGGACTGGTGCTAACAGTTTTCTTCTATTTTAGTAACTGTGAAAAATAGTATCCGCTCAAGGTTTTATCATTTGCATATCACTGTCAGCTAGCTGGACAAACACTGTCCTGCTGGATCTTCCTTATCACTGTGCCTTCTTCCCGAGGTGGGTTCTGTTGGAGGGAACTGCCCTTCTGTCTTACTTGTACATCTGTGGGTTTGGATATATGTTTTCAATTCTGTATCATGAGTGCTTAATGTTTTCATTGGCAGCTAGTTTCAGGGATTTCTAAATGCACTCAAACAGCAAGCAGTGAAGAGACAAGCCCCAGAGATGCCCTCCTAATGCTTCTGATAACTGAGTAAGGACAGTGGAAACAGGGGTCTCACAGGGGGGACCCTGCAGTGCTCAGCTCTTGTCCCTACTGGATTCAATAAACACTGGTCCTCACACCCCCCTGGTTAATGTTATTTAACTTCAGAACAGCCCCACTAGTGTGTGGTAGCTGTCATTGTCACCTTCCCTCCCCCCATTTCACAGGTTTAAATAAGATGCCACAGGGCCTCCCTGGTGTCTCAGCGGTTAGGCGCTGCACTGTGGAGCTGTCAGCCAGCGGCAACGCAAGTTCAACGCCCAGCCGGGGAGATTCCCACATGGCGCAGCAGACCTCTCCTGCCTCACCCGCTGCTCCCCTCAGCAGTGTGTTTCCGTCTATCTGCCTGTTCTACTCCCCACTCTGTCTCTGGTGAACCGTCTTGCCACCCCCCCACCTCTGGTCTGTACCCCAGCTTGTATAGGTAAATAAATATTTACAATAAATAAGATGCCACCCCCAAATATTTTTACTTTGCCCCCTTACCTGCCTCCTCTTTCACCCACCTAGGGCATTTGGTTCTTAAAAAGTGGTTTTAACGGCTGCCTTGAAGGATAACTCATTTCATGAGCTCTCCTAGCCTGTCTCAGCATCCTTAAAAAATTCCCTAGAAGAGTCAATTTCATAGACTCAGGTTGTAGAAGAGAGGTGTGGCCAGGGGCTGGAGGGAGGGGGAAAGGGGGAGTTAATGTTTAATGAGTACAGTATTTTTGTTTGGGGTGATGAAAAATGTGGGGTGTAGATAGTGGTAGTGTTCATACAACAAAGTGGGTGTATTTACCACCACCAAACTGTACATCTGCAAATGGCTGAAATAATAAATATTCTGCTATACATAATTTTTTGCCCACATTCAAAAGATAAAATGTTTAAGGAGCAAAATAGCAGATTTCTGTACTTTCTTTTAGCCAGACACAATCATGATCAATTGTCATTTTTCTTTAATCTATAAACTTTTGTCTGTTTCCTTTTCTAACTCTGGAAAATTAGAAAGTTCTGGGAGAATCAGGCATGACTCTATCGCCCAAAGGCAACCATGGCAGGATTCGTCTCTCTGAAAAGTTGTATATACTTCTTGGGCATCCCTGGTGGCGCAACGGGCTAAGCTCAGTGCTGTGAAGCCGTTGGCAACTGCGGTGCGAGTTCTATGCCTGGCTGGGGAGAGTCCCATATGGCACAGCAGACCTCTCCTGCCTTGCCCGCTGCTCCCCTCAGCAGTGTGTTTCCGTCGATCCGCCTGTTCTGCTCCCCACTCTGTCTCTGGTGAACCCACTCACTGCCCCACACGTCTGGCCTGCACTCCAGCTTGTATGCATAAATAAATAAATATTTTTTAAAAAGTTGTATGTATTTCAGATCATAACCAGACAAACCACTTTTATTCCAGCTTTTTCTTTCATTTTTTTTCTAGATGGGAATGGTTTCATCAGTTTTCCTGACTACATATAATTAATTCATGTTCATAGCCAAAAATTGAGAAAACTACAAAGAAAATTATTCCCCATGTTCCAGAGAGATATTTATTGCTAAAGCTAGCTTGAATATCCTTCCAGGCTTTTCCCAAAAAAGTTATACATGTTTTGCCTAATACTTGAAAGTGTTTTGCTTATTAGATTAATGGGGAACATATTTCCATGGCCCACATGTGTTCACTTAGTAATTTTAAAAGATCATCTTTGTACCGTAATTTTATTTGTCCATCTATTATTGCTGAATATTTACGGTTAAATGAAAAGTTGCCGTTATAAACAGTAATCCAACTGTTTTCACCTACTGCTATTTTCCAATCACTATTAGAATTCCAATCAATATTCCAATCAAATCCTTCATGAAGTTCATTTCTACACCATTCCTTTTCTGGGATATTGAGGTTATTTCCAAGTTCCCACAAGAGAAAAAGAATTGTCCCCTTTTTTTGCAGTGAGAAAACTCACATTCAGAGGGGGGATGTAGTGCCCCCAAAGTCGGCGGGACGGGCCTGGGGGAAAGCAGGAATTCAGCTAACCCTGACTGAGCGCCATGGTCTTTTCCAGCACCCCTCAAGCAGTTCAGGGACAGCAAAGACTGCACAGTTAGCACTGCTCTCCCTTCTTCCCAGGAAATATGACTTAGCTAAGCACCTGACAGCTCAGAATAGAAACTACATTTCCCAGAGACCCTGAGTCATCTGTGGCCACATGACCACCTTCCAGCCAAGGAGATCAAAGCAGATGTGGCAACTTCTCGGTGGTGACCTAAAGGAAAGGGCTGCCCACACCCCCTTTCCTCTTCCTGTGGGCTGGAGGCAGTCAGGGTTATCAGGGCAACACAGAGGGAGCCGCCGGAGCCCCTAACCGCCCCACTTTCCCTGTTCTGATGTTCTTGTTTAGACCGTTACAGGAACAGAGGCCAACTCCGATTCTGTTATTTTAGGTTTGCGCAGCCTTAGTAATCAGAAAACAAAAGTGAGGTTTACAAATATATAAAAAGAGAAGACAGGCCGTAAAGTCTGCCAACCCAGTGGATTTTTCACTTGATATTCAGATGCCTGCCTATTAGTAAATAGTAAAAGCAAAAGCAGAAGGAATCCATACATCCTTCTTCCAATGTTCTAGCTTCCGAAAGAATTCTGTACACCTAAATCATAACCTGAATGACTTTGAGTTCAGAAAGTTTTAATTATCTTCTAGGAGCTGCTTCCTAACCAAACCTTCATCTATTTATGGAGTAGCCTTCAATAGACACACAGAAGTCACCGGTTCTTTTGCCTTTAAAAAGTCTGGAGTGGACTTTGTGGGCGGGGAGAATGGGAGTTGCCGCTGGGTACAGAGTTTCAGTTTTGCACAAAGAAAGCTCAGGCAGCTCAGTGCTGGTGGCTGGTTGCACAAGGAGAATGTAACACTGCGGTGCAGTAGAGATGGTTGAGAAGGTAGATTTTTGTGTGTACTTTGACAGTAGATTTTGTGGGTACTTTACTCAAAAAAATTTATTTTTAAGTCTAGAGTGATGGTTTTCAAACCTTTTTCTTCAAAGGTTTGAAGATCTTTTTTTTTTTTCCAACAAACTCCTTAACAGCACCTGGGGTGTGACAAAAAGCCACTCAGAAATAAGGCCACTAGCCCTGGTTGGGCACAACCACCTTCGCCTCCTTCTCCACCACCTGTCCCCACACCTTGTGGGCTCTTCACAAGCTTGAAAACTCTTTAAAAGTCCATTTGTGAAATAGATCTAGTGGGATATTAAATTTATTAAAAAACAAGTATAGCAAATTGTCACTGAGGTCAGAAAGATGGCCTGAATACAAGGACAGATGCGGCCTTTGGGATCAGTGAGATTCAGTTCTCCTAATTAATGTCTGAATTCAATTTCATCCCTAACAGCATCCTGCCTGGGTTGGGGGTTTTGTTGTTTTGGTTTTTGCAGAATTTGGCAAATGAAGGAATGAGACAGGTACCACCTCATGATCCTCAGGAGGGATTTCAGCAGAGCAGGGAGAGCCGGTGGAGTAGCTTCAGGGAGTGATGGCGAAGCTGCCAGAACCTCCTCCAGCTTCTGCTACCACGGGCCTACCAGCCACACCTGACACGTCTCCTGCCCCAGGCCCCACTGAAATCACAAGGTATCTATAAAAAGGGGCAAATCCACCAGACAAGGTGAAGAGAGAAGACAGCAGCTTCGTAAGAAGCAGGTGGATGGAGGAGTATAGTGGCCTCAGCAGGTGAGAAGACCCTCCCGGCACCTGCAGACTTGAAAGGAGACAAGAACCTGAATATAATAACCAATGACAACAGATACATTAAAAGACATTTTTTAGACAAAGGGGGAATTTGAATGTGGATCAGACATAGGATGGCTAAGGAATCAATATTGGTTTTGCTAGATGGGGAACAGCATCATGGCTATGCTCCCTGCTTGCTTTCAGTCAGACCGAAAAACCGGGATAAAATGCCACATCTGTGGTTTCCCTTAAAATGCCCCACCAAAAAGGAGAGGGGTAGGTAAAGTCAGGTCTGACAAGATGATGAGGGTCATCACAGCTGTGCGTTGGGCACACAGGGTTCCCCACTAACTCTGCTTTTGTGAGGATTTGGAAATTCTCAAATTCAAACAAATGTCATGTATACATAGGTGGCTTTTAAGCAACACCCACGTCTCCACCAAAATAAGTCAGAAACGCCGTTACCTGATCATTCCACCGTGCAAGATGTTCTCCCTAAAACTGATGGCTAGCTTATATGTGATCAAAATAGTCTAAATCTTCCCTTCAAATTTTTATCAGTTTGTTTCCCACAAGAGTACATGTCTGTACGAACTTGTGTGTGTATATAGATAGAAATCGCTATATAATCACACACACTTACATATCTGAATAGGATAATCTGTGTGTATATATATCACATATGACATTATGAAAGCAAAGCAGTTCTATTTTTTAAAGTGTGGAAAAATGGAAGTTCTAACCTTATTTGGACACAAACATTGTTAACCTTTTCATGCCCAGACTTAAGTTGTTCCTAATATTCTATATCCGGGTACACCGAATTGTTCAGTGAATGTTGCATCATAAACATTTTGAATATTGTTTCCATGAGTCTTAAGCTTATTGTATCTTTCCAGTACAAATGTGCTATGGATTTATTATACAAAACTGTAAGTGTAGAAAAGAAGGAAGACCCAGAGCCCCAGCCCCTTCTGGGAGAGATGGCCGTGACTCTAAGATCAGCATATTAGAAATTTCTAGAACACACTGCGAGGGGTGGCTAGGTCCAGATCTCCCGTGGACTAGTTCTAGTCCAGGACTATCTACATGGATAGTCCTGGGCTTAGGTTTTATTGTTTTGTTTTGTTTTAAAGATTTATTTATTTATGCATACAAGAGCTGGGGTGTAGGCTAGAGGTGTGGGGTGGTGAGAGGATTCACCAGAGACAGAGTAGGGAGAACAGGTGGATCTACTGAAATACACCACTGAAGGGAGCAGCGGGCGAGACAGGAGAGGTCTGCTGCGCCATGTGGGTCAGCTCCCTGCCGCAGTGGCTGACAGCTTCATAGTGCTGTGACTTAACCGTTGCACCACCAGCGAGGACCTGGTTTTATTGTTTTTAAGATTCGTCCCTTGGACAGAGCCTCATAAGATATATCATTTCATAATCATGTGCCTTTGTTGAATCTAAACCTGAGTTCATATCGGTTGTCCCTGCAGCCCCAGTCCCACCCATGAGGTGGAAGGATCCCTGTCAGGATTACCAGGGACCCGAGCCAAAGCCCCAGCAGGTGTCAGGTTGGGAACCCCTTCCACAGGCGGTCTCTGGCTCCAGACAGAAGTGACAGTCAGAGCCTTGCCAGGGAGCCCACCAGCAGGCCTTTAGCCTGATTCTGCAGGTCAAGCCGGCACTATACCCAGGAAGGAAAACTCGTGTTATCCAGACATGAAGGAGCAAGATCCCTCGGGCAATCGAAGGCCCTAAAGTTTCTGAGATATCAGGCTCTGATCATGGCCCTCCCTGGTGGTAGGCAGACTGTGTAGACCAGTGTTGTTCAAATTGCACCGTGCACACAAATTCCCTGGGCTCTTACTGAGACTCTGACTCAGGAGGTCTGGGGCGGACACCGGGATTGTTTTGCTAACATTCTCCTGGACAAGGCATGCTGCGGACCTTGCGACCTGAGTGAGCTGCAGCCCTGCACACAGCTCCCGGGGGAGAACTTACCTATCTTCTGGTCTCTTCTCTGAGGCCCTGGCTTCCCAAGGCCTCACCTCCTGTGTGTCCCCTCTATCCGGCACATGGACCCCCAGCTTCTGGAGGAGAAGCTTTGACTGGATGTGATAGGGCACCTCTGTGCCTGCAGCCTGTCCCAGTACCTGGACTGAGGTGTTGCTTGTTAGGATGGACGGTTCAGAATCCCTGCAGGGGGGAGGCCCATCGCAGCCTTGGTAGAGGGGTAGGCCCAGCCGAGGGGGTGTGCGAAGCCAGTCCAACCGCACCCCGCGCCCACACCCTCAGCTGCAGATCAAGCCACAAAACAGACCTGGGGAAAGCACTCCACGGAAGCCCAGGAAGCTCGGGGAGCCCAGACTCAGCCTCCGAGCCGCAGCGCCCCACTCTCCACTCAGGCAGTGTGGGGTCAGCGCTGGGAGGTCTGGGATCAGCTCAGGGCCAGGGTCTGAACGCAAGCTGTTTGTAAGCCAGGACCCTGCCCATCACCTGGATGGGTCTGGGGCATCTGCCCGGCAGGGGAGCAGCTGGGTCGAAATGGCAGAGCCAGCTGGGGTGGGTTGTCGGGAGAGTGGCCCCTCGAAGGAAGCCCCGGGCGGCTTGGATGGTGCAGAGGTCTGAGAAGGGGTGACTCAGCGAGTGAGCTCTGGAAGCTCCCTGCAGCCCGTGTGGAGACTGGGGGCAGGAGCCAGGTCAGGGGAGGCGGGGGGCAGGGGCCGGAGGGGCCGGAGGGACCCTGGGGACGGTGACAGAAGAGGGACTTCAGGGCTGTGAGGGTGAGGACAGGGGCCGTGACTGGGGCAAGGACACCCTGGCTTCCCTGAAGGTCTCCCCCACCCCCCAGCAGGCCCGGGGACGGGAAGTCAGCTGGGCAGGTGGGCTAACCTTGGTTTTGAAGGAGAGGACCAGTCTTGGACGCCGCTGGCTCATACAGAAATCTGTTTAATGGTTTAGGAATGTGCACACTCTGGCTCTGCGAAATCTCCATAAAGGCAACTTTTCCATGTTTTAAAAAATAGATTTGATATAAAGATTTACATATTCATAAATAGATAATGTGAAAAATTCCCAAATGCAAATGGCATCCTTGGGTTGGCTGAGGCCCTTCCCACCCCAACAGCCCAGGCCAGCAGGGGTCACGGCAACTCTGGACCCCCACCCTGCGCAGCCCTCCTGGGGAAGTTAACTGAATTCAATATGAATCAGGAGCTCCTCCAGCTCCAAACCTGCCGGGGACCTGTGTGCTCAGGTCAGAACTCCCCTGTAGAGAACAGAGACCTACCTCTGGCTTAGGCTCCCTCCTCAGGAGCCTGGTGGCTGCTGGGATACTTGCTGGCCTCCTTTCCAGGCCCCCTCCCCTACACGGCCCCCCCTCCTCCTGTTCTTGGGTAGTTTATAAACAAAGGGAGAGACTGAATGGTCTCCTCTTGCCCCAGAGGCCCTGATCTGCTGGGAGAGGGGCTGGCCAAGCAGGGAAGGAGAGAGTGGACGGTCTTGTCTTTAGTCTCCCACTTCCCCATTTTCTCTCACCCAAGTCTGGGCCGGAGAGGTGGGGAGGCCCCGCCTGAGGGGCCACGCCAAAGCAGGCACCCCAGGCACATGCGGTGGGTCATCCCCACCCCGGTGGGGTTCAGTGAGATGGTGCGTCCGCTCGGGGGGAAACGACCTCAGCCCAGGACAGGTGAGCCTCGCAGGCCAAGGGCTGGGGAAGAACTCATCTTGCCAGAGGGTACAACAGGCAAGGGATGAACTTGGGGTACAGCCAAATGGATCACTTACGTAGGCGGTAAAGGGGGGTAAAAGGGGAGGGCAGGAAGGGGTCTGGGGCAGGGTGGCGCTGCGGAGGTTTCGGATACCCTGGTGACGTATGGGCTGCACTGGAGGGCGCCGGGTACCCCGGGAAGTGTTAGAGCAGGGAGACAGGACCAGAACGACCTTGCAGACCAGCCATTCTGACAGGAGCAAGAGGGTGGCTAGGGTGGTGGGGACCGGAAGCCCCAGGGCACGGCGGTCAGGGAGGCGTCCAGTTGAGGGGATGGGGTCTGCCTGGGGCAGAGGGGCAGGAGGTTGTAAAGATGGAATCCCCAGCACTGTCGAGGGGTCGAGGGTGGGGAGGATATACGGAGCCCACGTGACCCTGGATTTCTAGACTAAAACCCCTGGAGTGAGGCTGCTCCCGAGCATGGAGGATGGGGTAGCAGGAACCCTCAGTCCAAGTTCCTGACATCTTGGGCTGTGAAAGGGGAGGAAGTGAGGTGCTATTTCCTTGGTGGCTGGGTGAGCCAAGAGGCCGCCCATGAGGGGAAGCTCCCTGACCCAGGCTGGGCCAGCTGCCCCCTCCCAGGACAAGCCTTCGCGGGATTTCAGGTCTCTGTCCCGGGGACCAGCAGGACTCACAGTCCAAGGTGCCCAAGGAACGACCACCAGCCAGCTAGCCATCCCTCTTCCATCCTGGCTCTCAGGGCAGCCTAGGGCACAGGTGACGAAGAGGCTTCTCCGAAGGGGCAGGGGGCAGCAAAGCGCAGGGATGCTTGACTGAACTAGGACGGCAAGTCCACCCCCAGGTATAGGCCCAGGTCTCTGCTCCAAGAGCCCCCACCTGTACCTCACCCCCAAAGCAGCACATTTCTGCAAGGTCAGGCTTTGGGAGATTCTCTTCCAGCTGTGCCCAAACATCAGGCCTTTGCAGGGAGGTCAAGGGGCTGGAGGGCCACTGCCCTTGGCCTGAACGGGGCCCCTCTGCAGGGAACCCCTTAAGAAAGCCAGGCACTTTCCTCTCTGCTGGCAGAGCCCAAGCACACAAGCAAGGGGCAGGCACCACCAGCTCGCCCTGCCAGCAGCTTGGCCCAGGCCCTCTCAGCCCCATCCCATCAGCAAGGCTGCTGAGGAAGGCAGCCATACGGCCTTCCTGCTTCCAGCCCCAAACCAGCTGATTCCCCTCAGAGCAGACCTCTGCTCAGCTGACCACGGTGAGCTGCTCCAAGCCTCTGGCTTCTGGCCCCACCACCAGGCCTGCCTGGGAGAGGGACACACAGACACAGTGCTTGGAGGGGAAGGCAAGAAGTGCAAGGTGGGACTGAGCAGGGTGCCGCCTGGCCTCCAGACCCCTCTGGGTGTGGCCTCGCCATGGTCTGGAGGGCAGTTCACTTCCTGGGGCCCCACACTGAGGGGCCTGAGGGGCTGGACTGGCAGGGACAGGGGCTGGCATGGGCATATCACCTGCCTCCCCCAGCCCAATCCCCATGATGCTCTGAGCTATACCCATAGTGCCTCACTGCATCCAAGAGTGCCTGCCTTCTAACCTCAGAACCCAGGACAGGGAGAAGCCTCTAAAGGTGGGTGGTGCAACCCACCCAGGAGGGTGAAACAACCCGACCAAGGACTGCCAGGGCCTTGCCTTCCATAGGCTGGACCTGGAGTGGCAACACAGGGGCGAAGCCTGGGCGCCCTGAGGGTCCCTCTCAACTTGGGCCTCGGGAATGTGAGCTTTTACTTCTCCCTTAAAGGTCCAGTTCCCATCTCATGCCCCTACCCCCAAGCTTCCGAGAGCCGGTGCCCCAAAAGGAGCAGGTTTTGCAACCTGAGTGGCAAAACTTTGGGTGCAGGCCAGCAGAGAGTTCCTGCTTGGCTGTGGGCCCTGGCCCCACACTTGTGCTGATGAAAACGAGAAGTTACATGGAAAACCAGAAAACTCGAGAGGTCTAGCAAAGGTAGCGAGCTGGCCCAAGGTGTCTGTGAATTTAGAGCTGGCAGTGAAGAAAGAAGAAGGCTCCGCGCCTGGGAGGAGTCAGGGCGTCCCTAGGCTGTGCTCAGGAATTGAGTCTGTTGGGCCAGTTGCCTTTGCTCTCTGCGGCTACATACGGAGGCCCTGGAATGGCCTGGAAGAACCTGGGCCCCAGCCCTATGCCTGGAAAGCAGCAGCGTCCACCACAGCTGCAGCAGACTCGGCTGTGAAATGGTCGGAACCAGTCCATGTGGGGCAGGGAGGCACGCTCCGGCCCCTCGCCCACTGCCATCCACGGGGCCAGTCCTGGAATGTGAAGAACTCTGAGGGGACAGACGCTGGCTGGCAAGGTGGTCCCCACACCACCCTGTGCCCACAGTTCTCCTGTGCAGGAGGTGTCTTGCATCTTCCTTCCTCGAGGGCAGCTCGCCCATCAAGTATCCAGGCCCTGGGATGGTTACTTCCAGGACTTTGTCCAGCTGCCCTAGAACTACTGGCGTCCTGGAAGGCCAGTTCTGGAGGGCTGGGCTTGGCAGGCCAGAGAGAGAGCGAAGGTGGGGAGACCCCTGCCTGCCTGCCCGGCACCCCGGTCAGCACCCACAGCCCCAGTTTTCTCCAATGTCCTTGCTGTCCAGCTGGATGTGGTCGGTGCCCTTCTCACTGAGCAGAGGGCCCCCGTGCCTCATCACCAGCTCTGTGGCCACCCTCACAAAGGCCTCCTCCACGTTGTTTGAGTCCTTGGCAGACGTCTCGATGGCACACAGGATGTCGTAGTGCTCTGCCAGGCTCTGCGCCTCAGTCAGCGGGACCTCCCGGAGCTCGCTGAGGTCGGACTTGTTTCCTGCAGGGAAAGGCCAGGGATAGCACGGGGAGGTACACAGGTGCCAGGCCAGGCCATTCTACCTGGCAGGGCCAACTGAGACCCAATACCATCCCCTGCCCGGTCAGGGGATTTCTTTGGCCAATAAACACAGTTGTGCATGGGTATCTTACCTGTTTATTTTTTAAAAGGTTTTAATTTTAAAGTTCTTATTCTATCCTTTATTCTCTCATTTTGTTTTCTTCTTTTGCCTTTGCCAGGGGTTTGTATATTTTCTTGCTTTTCCCTAAGAATTAGAAGCATTAAAGTTTGGTGATAAGGGTCCTCCCTGGCGGTGCAACGGGTTAAGCGCAGCATTATGAAGCTATCCAGAGCCACTGCAGCACCAAGTTCAATCCCCAGCCAAGGAACTTCCCACATGGCGCAGCAGACCTCTCCTGCCTCGCCCGCTGCTCCCCTCAGCAGTGTATTTCTGTCGATCTGCCTGTCCTGCTCCCACTCTGTCTCTGGTGAATCCTCTCACCACCCCACACCTCTGGCCTACACCCCAGCTTGTATGCAGAAATAAATAAATCTTTAATAAAGTTTGGTGATAAGAACATGGTACTTTAGAGGAAGAAGAAACCCTCTTTCCTATTGTTAGCTCTGTCATCCCAGGTAGCCACTTCATCTGGGTATCAGTTTCCCCAAGGCTGAGGCCACCATCCGCGGAATAGGGACTAAATAACACAACAGACATGAAAACTGGCATGTGACAGGCCATCAATGTTGACAGTAACAAAGAAATTGGCCTTGCTAGCTTTTTTTCTAAAACATATTATTATGGTCAATGTTTACTCTTTCCTTTTTTCTTTAGGAATGTTTTCATTCTCTCTAAGAATATGATTTTGGTTGTTTTGCTCTTCTGATGTATGAGCAAAGACTATTACTTTAACTAAGAGTACACCTCTGGCTTCTCCTATAGGTATGTGATGTTTCATTATGTTCCAAACAATCTACGAAACTGTTCCTTGACTCAACTTCTAGATTTTTTTAAAGATTTATTAATTTATGCATATAAGAACTGGGGTATAGGCCAGAGGTGTAGGGGGTGAGAGGATTCACCAGAGACAGAGTAGGGAGCAGAACCAGTGGATCTCCTGAGATAAACTGCTGAGGGGAGCAGCAGGTGAGACAGGACAGGTCTGCCGTGCCATGTGGGGAAGCTCCCTGGCCGGCGATCGAACTCATGCTGCAGTGGCTGCGGATAGCTTCATAATGCTGAGACTTAACCACTTGTGCCACCAGGGAGGCCCCAACTTCTAGATTTTTTAAAAATCTTTAAGTGGTTGACTTTTATAATGTGATTATAGGGAGGACAAATATATATGTATATATATAAGCATCTATAAAGATCTAAAATTTCTTTGGCAACATTAACTGAGGTAGCAACCAACTTCAACATATGGAATTTACTTGGGTTCTGATTTTAACAAAGTGAAAAAAAAAATACCATGTGACATTTATGAATAATAAATCTGAACACAGATCAGCTATTTGATATTAAGGGAATGCCAGTATTTTATAGATGTGAAAATGGTATTATTTAAATATTTCTCTTACACATTCATGCTAGAAAATTTATAGAAGAAATAGCTTTTGGATTTGCCTTAAAATGATACAAGGAGGTGAGAAGGGCAGAGTTGGACATGAGTTGACCTGGATAGATGGGTATCCGGGTTCACTACACTATTCTCTTTTTGCATTTATATAAAATGCTCTGTAACTGAATTTTTTTATAAATGTCCTGGATAAAAGGGAAGTGGTTAGGCCGGACTGAGATTCCCGGGGAGTCTGGTGCTGACTACGCAATTCTACACCGCAGTTTCGGCAGGCCATGGAGGGGGGTCGAGTGCCACCCTTGGCCTAGATTGGACAGGACACCTAGGCCTGTCCAGTGTCATCTCAGAGGATCAGCCTGACAACGACACACGGACCATACAAGTGCTCTGAAGCTTCTTGGGCCCAGGCTGAAGGTAATGCGGGAAGAGCAGAGCAAATGGAGGCAACGATCTCCCTTTGCAGCAGCAGTGCTCAATGTGGGGTCCCGCGGCCGAAACTATGGACCTCACCAGGCTCCCCTGGGAGCTGGTTCGAAATGCACCTACGTGTGCTGCTCCCAGGCCTTCTGAATCAGACGCCCTGGGGTGGTGTTGGCATCTGGGCTGAAATAAGCCCTCTGAGTGGTTCGGGGAAGCCCTGTGTGTGACACAGCAAGTGCCTGACCTGCGATCGGCTAAACTGAACTCCACACTAGTCTGCTCATGGGCTGTGGGGACTGAGCGACATTACTTCACTTTTCAGAGCCTCAGCACATCCCTCTCCAAGAGGAAGAAGCCAGGGTGAGGAGAGCTGAATCTGATGACACGTGGGACCATCTCACTAGCATTGACCACTGTGTGGAGCCGTGCAAAGGAAGTGTGTTTCCTCTTCCTCCCGCTAGCGCCAGTTTTGAATATAACTTCAGCTGGGATGAGAAGGGTCAGCGCACAAGATTTGGTCCAGATTCTGGCTCCATTTCTGTTTAGCCCAGCTCAGCCCCTCCCCGCACTCTGGCTGGCCCTCTGCTTAGAAGGCAGAGAGAGGCCGAGCTGGGCAGAGTGGGGTCCACGGCCCAATACCCCCAGCTCACCAATCAGCAGCTGCACAATGTTGGAACCCCCGTACTTCCTCACATCCTCGATCCAGTGAGGCACCGACAGGAAGGAGCTCCGCTTGGTGATGTCGTAAGCAAGGATGGCCCCGTTGGCACTGCGGTAGTAGCTCTGGGTGATGGTGCGGAACCGCTCCTGGCCAGCCGTGTCCCAGATCTGCAGCTAAAGAAAGAGGGGGCATCCTGTGAACCTGGTGGGGTGGCCAAGCACAGGGGGCAGGGGGACAATCTCCCAGACCGACACCCGAGTGCTGCTGCCACCGGGTGGGAATCACACACAAGCCGCTGAGGTGAGACAGAGAGAGGAGGCTTCTGAGCCCTCTGAAAGCAGCTCAGGGACCCAAGTTTGCGGAAGGACGGCAGATGCAAGGGGAAGGTGGGCAGCCCTCAGCTTTGCCCTTTAGAGTCTCCAGGGAAAGGTAGTGAGTGGACAAGGGGTGGGTGCTGCACTGCAGCTGGAAGTCAACTTGACTCGGGCGCCCCGGTGTGCCCTCTTGCCTCTAAACACTGGGCTCGCTGCTGGGGGGCCGAACCGGCGTGCTCACGCAGCTCGGCCTGGTAAGCTGGTCCCAGAGATGCCACGCCACTGGCTGTGCCTGAGGGCCTTCCCTCCGCGGGCCACACCACACCTGGCAACCATGACGCTCCCCAGCATCAGGGGGAGCTGGGCTGTGGCAGGGAGGGCCCGAGAGAGGCAGTCTTCTCCATCAGCCTACCCAGCTTGGCCGAAAGCACACGTGTGCTAGTGCCAGCTGTCGAATCCTCTAGACACTGGCCATGGAAGAGGTGCCCCTGTGTAGCAAGAGTTTCCCAGACTTTCGATGGAAACAGCAGGATAAATTCCAGATTGGGCAGGGAGGAGGGCAGGGAGGAAGCTGGGCCAGGGGCAGACCCGGACTCAGGCCAGGAGGCTGCCCACACCGGCTCTGGGACTGGGAAAAATGGACTGTGGGTGGGCATTAAGTGGGCAGGGGTCTCTGGAGCAGAGCCTGCCTTCTCTGATCCATATATCAAGGTTCTCGGGCTCCTGAGGATGAACATGAGCTTGGTCGACAAGGAGCTGCAGGCCCGCCCACACTCTCCTGCTGGCACCAGCGCTCAGGAGCCTTTTTATCTAGTTCTCAAGGTATGAGGCGGGGACAGGCCACAGAGGTGTCAGTTTGTGGGGGCAGGGCTGCTGATGCTGGCACTGCAGAGGTGTCCCCCTCCTCCTTTGGCCCCACCAGGAGAAGTCTGAATTCTGGTCCATAAAGTAAAAACCTCCAGTGCTGAGACCCCTTTATTCAGTGGCTCCAAGGCACCAGGTCCCATGCCCTACAGCTCAGGCATGGCTGCCAGGGGGGAAGCAAAGGCATGAACTACAGCAAGACATAAAACTGGGGCCAGATGACCAAGGACTCATGTCCACACCCCAGAGGAGAGCATGAAAGACAAGCCAAACTACGGGGGGCGGGGGGGGCGCGGGAGGGGGAAGAGGAGGGGATTTGGAGGAAACAGAAACTCTGCAGAGGCAAAAAACAGTCATCGGTACTTCAGATAGGAAAAAAATCCATGAAACAATAATAGAACAGCATTTTGCTAAGGCTGAGGAAGTACTCAGAACGAAAAAGAATTCTTGAAAATTTAAAAAAAAAAAAAACAAACAAAACACCCTAAGTGAAAAATGCAACATAAGGTTTGGAAAAGTTGAAATCTTTCCAAAGCAGATGGGGGAAAATACAGAGATGGAAAGAAAAAAAAATTATAGAAGGAGCCTAGCAGATCCAATATCAAGATAAGCAGGATTTCAAGGGCAAAAAACGAACAGTAAAATCAAGGGGAAGAAATCAAAGAAATACTTCACGAAGTCCCCAAAACTGACTGGATGGGTCCACTTGCACAGGGGAAGAAAACAGACCAACACATAACACATGACTGGAAATTCCTGAACGATAGGGAATAGAAAAGATCCTGAGAATACCCAGAGAGGGAAAAGAAAGACAGGTTTCAAGTTTTCACACGGAAGACCCAGATGGCAGGAGACATTCAAGGAGCCAATGCCTTAAAAGGATGAGGGGAAATTATTTCTGACCTAGAATTCTCTGCCCACTCAGCTATCAGCCAAGGCACCCCCAGACATGCAGGCCTCGAAACCTTTACTCTGGGGCCATCCTTTCTCAGGGCACTATGGAAGATTCCTCTACCTAAAGGAGGCAGCCACAAATCAGAAAACGAAGGCTCTAGAAACAGCATTCAGCTCAACAGAGAAACATGGGGAATAGATCCCCAGGATGACAGGCAGGGGAGACCCCAAGACAACAGCCAGGCAGCAACCTGGGCATCCACCCCTCAGGGGCAGGCCTTGGGGTCCAGGCAGCTGCGTAGATGCTATTCGGCAGAAAACACCCAAGGCTGCCCTTTGCAGGATGTGAAGGGCACGCAGCGCAGGACTATCATGCCTGGGAGAAGCAGAACTCACGGCCACTACATCCCTCTGTCCGGGATGGTTTCCTGGGCAAACAGAGCAGGAGTCCAAGGCCCATTTCAGGGGAGGCAAAGATCAGAGTCTAGAGCAGCTGACGTGCCTGAATGCGGAGCTATAAGGGGGTTTCCATGGGGATCCCTGGTGAGCCCTTGCTTGAGGGCTGGATGTGCAGAGTGGGAACACCAGACTCTTACCAGAGTGGAGGCAGTGAGGTTGCGAACAGACCAGACATAGAGGTTGTGCGGTGCAGGGGGGAAGCTGAAGTCCCAAACCCGGCACGGTGAAGAGAGCCCCGTTAGCACTGATACATTATGGGGAGACACCAGGAAGGCTGCACCCTATGAGTGAGGACCTCGGCTGGATAAGACCTTCAGGGGTCTCCCCAACAAAGCCTAAGACCAAGTCCCTTGTGAACCCGGGGTTTGGAGGTGGAATTCTGAATTCCGTCAAGTGAGGCTAGAGAGACATATTCATCTTTCCACTGACCTGCCCTGACAAACACGAACACAAGCTCACACAGGTTCAGGGCGATCGGCCAGCAACTGAACAGTAGTTGGTAAAATGTGGGCAGTCAGAGGAGATATTTTTGGAAAGTTGGTCCTTCTCAGGACTGGGAATATTCCCATCCTACTCCCCCACATTGGAGGAAGACAAGGAAAGGGACAGGGAGCTGGATAGGCCGGAAGTCATAAACCAGTTCTGTCACTTTCCAGCTTGGTTGGTGTCTCTGGGCTGAAGCTTAATTCTGTTTTTCATCTGTAAATAAAGGATGCCATAAAGGTTAAATAATAGATTCGCTGTGCACAGTGTCTAGCACAGAAAAGGTACTGGATAAACACACCCATTTCACAATATTTACTGAGCTATTATAATTTTATGGCTAGTGTTTTTAACACACACAAAGGAATGTTAATGCAAGTAGCAAGCAGAAAGTGCCCAAAGAAAAACAGCGCTGCGCTGGCGTGCGGCTCATTCATTTGCTCACACGATGCCTCCTGCCGTGTCCCAGCCCCCATTCCAGGAACCAGAGATGCCACAGGGGACAAGAGCTCCCGCCCGGGAGGGGAGGCACACAAGGAGTGCGTAATAGGGTGGATGCAGGGAGGAAAACGGGCTTTCTGAAGAAAGCAAAGGACTGAGGCGAGAGAGTCTCCAGGGTGGGTGCCTCCGGGGTAGCCTGGTTAGGTGATGTTGGAGCAGAGGCTTGAGGAGAAGCCCGTCGCTAGGACAGAGGGAACGGAGCAAAGGCTGGAAGCCCGCCATGCTGCAGGTACAGAAAGAGCGCTGAGGCCAGATGGCAGTGAGGAAGGAGAGTGGAGGTGCGCCTGGCTTCCTTCCTGGGAGCCTCCATTCCTGGTCCAAGAGGGCTGTGGGGAACCCCACACTCCTGCACTCATGACCCACAAGTGAGAGGGACTTACCACTCTAGGGGTCAACCTCGATCATGGGGGCAGGGGGTAGGGGACGTGGAAGCCAGTGGCTGCTCCCTCTGAGGGTCACCTTTGAGACACCCCCCTTGCATCTCAGAAAGCCTGGGCCAGATCAAGGCCTCTTGCTGTGACGTGACAGTTTAAGGAGGCAATCTCATAGTGCTGCTCCTTCCTTCTTTGTTCCACAACCTCCAGTCCTTAAAACAACCACACCGCGTGCAAGGCCTTGTCTGGGCGCTGTTTTCCAGGGGAGCACGGGCTAGGACAAGCTGAGCACAGTCCTGTGCTGATTCTTGTGACGCATCTCCTGGGCTGCTGGGGGGAGAATGGCCTGCTGTGGGTTCCAGAGAAGGTTTAGTAGAAGAGGCCTCATTGCTTGGCCCAAACGCCCTCCATGTTCCAAGAGGCAGAAGCTGATGCAGCCTGGACCCCACTCTCAGGCAGCCGTGGCCTCCCGTGCTGAAAGAAGGCCCTGACCTGGCACACGGCAGCGCCTCCAGGGAGGCCGCTAAAAGTTTAATGAGTCTCCTCAACCACCTTCGCTCCCTGAGCCAAGCAGGAGAGGACAAGCAGACACCGTCCTGCTCTCGTCGTGGAGAGGGCAGACTTGGCCGTCTCAGAAGCTGGAGCAGAACCCACCACGTGGATGCCGGGGGCGTCCTAGAGCAGATCTGTGGGCCACGAGGTCCCAGAGGAGAAAGGAGCTGGAGGGCACGGCGACCGGCCAAGGCTTTTCAGCAAGACACTGAGTCCAAGTCCATCTGCGTCCACCAGCTCTCTGCTCCTGGTCCCGGGCAGGGCCTGGCCAGAGGAAGCCACTACTGACCCCACCTCCGCAGCCTCAAACCAGGGTCGCTGGGAACAGTCTCAAACCGGCTCAGGCTTCGCCCCCAGCACTTGAAAGCCCGTCAGTCTGATGTCCCACCTCGAGTGGCACCCCTCAAGGACCACGGGCTCTAACTCGATCTGCTGCGGCTTCACTCCACAGCCCTCAAGTGCTCCCACCCCGGCCGTCACCTCACCGCTTCCTCCCTTCAGCTCACCTGCACTCTGAGGTCACCACCGAGAGAGATCTTTCAGGATCTCTCTGAGAAGAGCAGCCCATGCTGTCCTTCACCCCAGTTTATTTTTCTTCAGTGCCCCCCCATCTGATGTGACTTACAGGGCATGTCATTTCTAAATGCACAGTGTCCCCTTCATGCGTGGGCAGAAGGGTGTGTGCACACACCCAGTGCCCAGCACCCAGCGTAGTGCCTGGCATGCAGGTGTTGGGTTACCTGCCCCACCTGGTCTCCCTCCGCAGCCCCCTCCAGGCCTGAGCTGAGGAACACGAAGCTGACCGTTGGGAATTTGCATGCTCCTGAGTCTAAGGGAGGGCTTTGCCACCGGAGGACACAACCGGCCTGAAACTACTGGAGAATCACTGCCAAGTTGAAACCACTACCCGGCCCGCCTGCCTCTCCACCCACCGGAAGTCCCCTGCCTGCATTCTCACTAGACAAACAGACTTTGCACTGTGAAGTACACCGGAGCCCGCCCTTCTAATGCTTTCACCTCCCACCTGGCACGCGGCTAGTTTCTCTAATCTTCCCGGGCAGGACTTAGGGGAACCCTCTGAGCTGCTGGCATGTGGAGTGCAGTCCAGAAGCATCTATGGCCCTGGGGTCTG
Organism: Scalopus aquaticus; assembly: GCA_004024925.1. Classification (NCBI taxonomy): domain Eukaryota; kingdom Metazoa; phylum Chordata; class Mammalia; order Eulipotyphla; family Talpidae; genus Scalopus; species Scalopus aquaticus. The sequence goes on from PVIJ01000335.1 coordinate 64,234, forward strand.
AGTGAGTCAGTTAGAATGGAAAAGGGCTTCCCGGGCACATATGCTCACAGAAGGTTCGGCCTCCCCACCCACCCGGCAGGGGTCAGTTAGCCTCGGTCAGCGGGCAATGTAGAGGGGGATCTCAGGCAATAAGGCTCAGGCCTGAATTTGGGTCCTTCTTTTGCCTTCATGGTGGGAGGGCTCAGGGCCACTGATGTCAGACACAGCCGCAGAGTGAGGAGACAGGCTCATTTTCTTTTCAAAGCGCCAACCGCACACTCCTGCTTCCCTGGTGCTCCAAGGCCCCCACCCGCAAAGGAGTGTCCTTGTTTTCGCCATTCACCTTAAGCTTCTCATGGACACACCGCATCTGACGAACTCCTACCTGTCTTTCAGGACCCCAGCTCCACAGTCACCTTGTTAGAACAGCTGTCCCTGACCACAGGCCTGGGCCCCAACCCAAGGCAGGATTCATTCTTCTACCTTCCTGTTCCTGTCTGACAACACACCTCAGAGTACCCGGTATCCATTAAGTCAAAGGCCCCAGACCAAGGTGCCTTTGAGGGCCAGCAGGGAACACGAAATGAACAAGATGACAGAAAGGGATGTCCCATTTCAAGCAAATCCAATGAAAACTAAACCAACAAATCACCACCCTGTAAGCAAAAAAATATAAAAACTGGTTCCAGGGTAGGTATCCACCTAAGGTCATTCCCGGGAGGCCCCGGTTTGTAAGTCTGTCTCGCCATGAAGAAAAGGCTCCTGAGGGAAGAAACCCCAGCTGCGTCCTCTTTGGCCCCCAAGTGCCAGGCCCTGGCAGGCTCAGCAAGGATGGCGGCCCTCGCAGGCAGGTGGTGGTGGTCAGGCCTGTGGGGGGACTCGCCGCTTCCCAGGGGCCCGGGCTGCTGTTCCCCCGAGAGCCCCCACATGCTGGCAGTGCTGCTTATGAGGTTTGAAGTACCGTTGATGGTTCCATTCCCAGAACCACGTCCAGCACTGTCCCTCCCGACGGAAACAGCAGAGCATTCTATTTGAACAGGCGTGCTCCTGGGTGACGGAGCCGACAATGGAAAGTTCCTGGCTTCTTTGGAGCAAAAAAAGAACCTTGGAAAAATTAGTTTTCAGGACAAAACTCTGCATACTGGTCAGACTGACCCAAATACGAGTTCCTGAGTTATTTTTCATCCAGCCTTGGGATGTGCTGAGTTACACCAGGAGGTGGAGTCTGTGGCCACTCCTCAGCCAGCTGCCGGCAGGAGCGCCTCTCAGCCGGCTCTCCGGGGAAGCGCTCCCCCAGGCTGCAAACAAGCCACGGAGAGGCTCTGTGCGCCGCTGCGGCACCAGGAGATGCTGCCAGCCCTCCTGTTAGTCGGTTAGACTCAGGCAAGCGGACAGAGACCATGCGAGGAAGAGAAAGGCAGGTGTGGGGCAGCTCTTCTGCGGGGTGCAGTAAGGGCTTGGGATGGCTTCCTGAATCCAAGATTCCTCCCACCCCCAACAGAGTTGCTCAAGGGCCCAGGAGCAGAAATTCCTTTCTCTGTCCCAGCACTGGCGGGGCTGTCCGCAGTCCCCAGTGAAGGAGATGAGAAATCCTGGCGCCCCCTTGACTCGCCCCCTCGACTCGACCAGCACTCGGTCAGAGAATAGTCACTGGGGTCTGCCTGTCCTCGATGCCTCGCAATTCAGGGACCACAGTGATGGCCAGCCCATTTTACAGGGCCTGTCAGTCCATTTCAACCGGCCCTAGAAGGCTTCTAACTTTTTCTATGGGGCTCGCTGTCAATCAGCTGGAGAGCTCTGCTTCCAACCCCATGTCCTTTACTGGACGCACGGCTCCTCCACGAGTCAGATCCTTTTTTTACACCAGTGATACAGAAATCATCATTGATGACTGAAAGCTCCTGTCAGAATCAAGACTGAAGACTCCTGGGGGGGAAGGACTCCAGCCTCAGTGAGTCCTGTCACTTGCCAAGGGCCACCCGCTCCCCAGGGTCCCCCTCTTTGCTCTCACAGGGAAGCGGAGACCATCCAGCCTCTGACCAGGTCCTTCCTCCGTGCCCTCCTCCCTGCTGCCGCCCAGCTGCACCATTGGCCACGATCCTGGCAGGCAGCGAGGGCATCCTAAAGGTGCGGCTGCAGGTGTGACTCCCCTGGCACCCTCAGGCTCTGCTATCATCCTCTTAACCCCCGATCCGCTTCCCTTTTTCCAAAATTCTCTAGAGCAAGAGCCAGCCTATAGGGTTCAGATGCCAAAAGTCCCAAACTATCCCTCTTGTGCCCTGCTACTTGGATTAATGGAGAGCAGACCAAGCTGGGAGCCCCCCTCAAGCCTTGACGCCCCAGGCTCCCCTCTTCTCAGAAACTGCTGACTCTGCCTCCAGCCACAGCAGCCCTCAGGGATGAAAAGCAGGTCTCCCGGACAAAGCTGACCATTGTGCTTCTCAGGACACAGACAAGTCACCTTCTAGCATGACCAGAAGGCTGGTCCCGCGCCCCTGGGAACCTCGCGCTCCCATGCCCACGGCTCCAGCTACTCATGACTTGGACAAGTACCCACACTTGCTCTTGCACACTTCTGTGGCTTGGCCCGTGGGTGCTCTTGGGAGTAAGACCCCTCCACCTTTCCTTATGGGGAAACCCTCGCTTATCTTCCTGGGCCCTCTCGAAACTCATCGCCTCTCTGACCCTGGGGAAGGTGGAGGACCGCCGCCTCCTCTGTGCCCGCGGCCCTGGCACGCATCCCTGGGGCAGCCATAGCAACCGCAGGGCCCTGCTTCCTGGGAGCAATCCTAATTTTAAATACCCAGTCCTGCTGTCGCCACAATAAACACACATGTATTTGTCAGGCACGCACCCCAGCTCTCCATTCAGAAATGACGGCCATGGCAGCAACAGCACTAACAGCACTGCACGCCAGTTACCCCTTTACACATCTGTTGCCCCAAGCAGGCGTGAGCTGCTGAAGAAAGGGCTGTGTCTCTAACTTACCTTCTTTCTCATCAGTCCTTTCAGCAGTGCCTGGGGGCTTAGGGAATGGACACACCAACCGTGAACTTGCGCCAGTTGAAGGCTTCCCCCCCAGTTTAAATTCTAGGGTGTCACACAGTAACTTCTAGCCAACAGCTGCAATGAACTTGGGCAAAGCATCTCCCTTTCTCATCCCCTTTCCACTTGCCTGCTGCTCCACTCAGAGAAGGAAGATCAGCTCAAGGCCATGGATCTTAACTGACATCTCAAAAAGCAAAGTTATCAGAGCAAAGAGGAATTTTCAAACAGATTTATCCTGAGTTCAGTACAGGATGAATGAAAAATATCTCACAACCTAATATTATGCTAAGATTTCAAAACATCAGAACTCATTTTTTTTTTTAAAGACCCACACACTGGGACCTCCCTGGTGGTACAGGGGTTAATGTCACAGCGCTATCAAGCTATTGCCAGCCACTGTGGCATAAGTTCGATCCCTGGCCAGGAAGCTGACCCATATGGCGCAGCAGACCTCTCCTTTCTTGTCCGTAGCTCCCCTCAGCAGTGTTTTTCAGTAGATCCGCCGTTCTGCTACCCATTCTGTCTCTGGTGAATCCTCTCACCCAACCCCCCAAGTAGCTGGCCTATATCCCAGTTCTTATATATATAAATAAATAAAACTTAAATCTTAAAAAAAGACCCATACACTTGCAAAAAGAAAAAGTGAGTTGACCACAAGCAATCAATAATTCAAATACAATCAGACTTCCCATCACAGCACTGAGTGCTTTAAGACTAGAGTGCAAAATCGTCCCACTTCTGAGGAAAATTATCTTATTATAAGTAGATTTCAACATCAGGCAAAACTCGTATCTAAGTAGGGAAAAATAAAGTCAATTTTGAATATATTGTTACTGAAAGTTTATAACTTACTCTGTAAGAATCACTTGAGGAATAATTCAGGCAAAATGAAAATGAGTCAAAGAAATAAAAAATAGGAAACCAAAAATAAATAAAATACAATTAAGTCTAAAAAACTATTGATGCATAACCAGTCAAATGTTGATCGAAAAATTATTAATGGTCTGGCACAGGAACCCCAGATGATTTCAACATGTTTGTCATGGAGATGGGCAGCGGGGAGGAGGAAAGGCACGCGGAGGCTCTGGTCTTCAGGCCAAAGACACAGATGCTAATTCTGGATCACAGAGAGAAAACTCTAAATACACATTTAAAATTTAACAAGATGAGTAAAACTACAATTTTCTAGAGGGTGACATGGAAGGGAAACAACCAACCCATCCAACAAGAAACAAGACACACTTTAAGAGGAAAGTCGGGCACTAGGAGTGACGGCAGGTGCTTATCAGGGACAGAGACACTCGGCGCGGGGCTGGCTATAGGGTTAGGTGCAGATTCAGGGGCACAGCTCCAGGTCACCCCCAGGGCCCGGGAACAAATAAGTGAGCATGACTTGCGGTATATTCTAGGTAGAAAATACAAAGCAAGGCAAGGGAAGAATAAAAAATTACTCAGACTTGGGCCTCCCTGGTGGTGCAAGGGGTTAAGTCTCAGCCTATGAAGCTATCAGCAGCCGCTGCAGCACAAGTTCGATCAAGCCAGGGAGATTCCCACATGCACAGCAGACCTCTCCTGCCTCGCCCGCTGCTCCCCTCAGCAGTGTCCTTCAGTCCATCTGCCTGTTCTGCTCCCCACTCTGTCTCTGGTGAATCCTCTCACTCCCCACACCTCTGGCCTACATCCCAGCTCTTGTATGCATAAATGAGTAAATCTTTTAAAAAAATTACTCAGACTTTCAAAATATTATGCTCAGTAGAAGATGCTACACACACACACACACACACACACACACACACACACACACACACACACACCCTGAAATACTGCAGGTGCCCATATTTATAGGAAATGCCCAGAATAGGAAACTCTACAGAGGCAGAAAGCAGACAAGTGGTCCCAGGGTGGGGGGAGCTAGAATGAGAGTGACTGCTAATGGGCATGATGTTTCTTTTGGGGGTGAAATACTCTACTATTGACAGTAGTGATGGCTGCAAATGCTTGTGAGTATAAACAAAATTTTTTTACTGTCTACATGGTGGAATATTATGGTATGTGGATTATATATCTCAATAAAGGCTTTTGTTCACTTTTTATATTTTGAAACTTTGCTTCTTTGGGGGTGGGGCCCACTGGCACCCCTCTGGCTGTGAGAGCTTACTACATTGACAGTCCTTGGGCTGCAGTGTGCTGATCTTTCAACATTTGTTTCCCTACCCAATTCCCCTTTGTACTGAGGCTTCTGTGAGGTCTGCCAGGCGTGTAGCTCACTGGCATAAAATGTCCTCCCCTTGGGTGTGATCTCTCTGGCAACTCACCGGCAGAAAGAGAAACCAATAGCACAACCATTTTGATGCCGAGAAACTGACATGTGTCTTTTTGAAATAAAGAACCAGTTCCTCAAAAACACAGTCTTTTGGGCCTCCCTGGTGGCACAGCGGTTGAGCGCTGCGCTGTGGAGCTGTCGGCAGCGAGCGACGCGAGTTCGACGCCCAACCAGGGAGAATCCCACATGGTGCAGCAGACCTCTCCTGCCTTGTCCGCTGCTCCCCTCAGCAGTGTATTTCTGATCTGCCCGTTCTGCTCCCCACTCTGTCTGTGGTGAACCCTCTCGTCGCCCCACACCTCTGGCCTGTCCCCCAGCTTGTATGTATAAATAAATAAATCTTAAAAAAAAAAAAACAACACAGTCTTTTCAGACAGGATATTCAGGTAAGGCCAACTTAAGTGAAGCAAACAGTCATCTGCCTATATACACACGTATACAGTAGTCCCTCCTTATCTGAAGTTGCACTTCCCACAGTTCAGTTACCCACGGTCAAGCATGTTCAGAAAAAATTAAGTCCAATAAGATACCTTGAGCGAGACCACATTCACATAACTCTTATTATAGGATATGGATATGATTGTTCTATTTTATTATGAATTGCTGTTAATCACTTACTGTGTCTAATTTATAGAGTCCACGTTACCATAGGTATATGTGGATAGGGAAAAACAGCACCGATACAGCATGTGGCGCTACCCATGGTTGCAGGCATCCACTGCAGTCTGAAATGTGTCCCAGTGCATAAAGAGGATGACTGTACACAGGAGAGCAAACCTCCCCAAAGTATCTTAACACACCAGGGCCCCCCATGCACTACTGCTCCCTTTCTCAGCTCTGGGCTCCCATGGTCTCCCCTCTTCCCCACATTCACTTCCCCCTCCAGCTCTTGATCAGCTCCACTCTTCAAGCATCCAGCTCCAACGGCACCTTCTCCTGCTCAGACCAAGATCGTCTTTCCCCCTCACTCACACAGCCAGCTTGTCAAGGAGGGTAACCCAAAGAAAAATTTGGTGCCAGAGTTGTCACTGAGATATTTACCTGGTGATTTCAAAAATAAAATTGATCTCTCGTATGTGATTTTCATAAATGTGCTTAGTGGAGTACTCACATATACATAAATTTTATTTTTTTCCACAGTCCATGAGTAATCTAAACATGGCAGAGGTAACAATTCATAGCTAGCAGCTGTGATTCATTTTTTTTGTCATGAAATCATCCACTTACAGAGTTAAAACCCAAAAGATAAAATCAAATTGAACAAGAAAAGCAAAAAAATCAAAGTTTTTCATTGAATAAGGAAACAGAATATTTTTAATTTTAAAAGTGTCTAATTTTTATATTTCTCAGGGATAACTTGGCTTGAACAGGGATTTTTTTTGGGGGGGGGGGAATGATGAAATCCTGCAGCCAGGTGTGGCTCCAGAGTGGCACAACCAACCTCCTCACGCCAGAGACCCACTAACCGTCAGCTGTGAGCTACAGGCCAACCTCTAAAGCCTTCCCACCAAGATGATCCCGGTCCCCTTAAAAAGCAGTCACTTTTAGCTTGCATCAATGACCTATCACTGCCCGAAACATGGCACAACTGCTGTGAGAACCCGTGGGCAAGCCCCTGGACCCATGTGAACCAGAACTGTGATTTTATACTTATGTTTAGCTACCCCTAAGGCAGGCGCTCATGGCCTTCTGGCTGTTTCTAATCATCAAATGCACCCACGAGAGACCTTCCAAAAGAAAGGGCTGTGGGTTCTGAAGATTTAGAATAGGGATTATCACAGTTGATTAAACATTTGGGAAATACAGATACAATTTCTCAAGGAGACTCCTTTGAATGGGACAGCACCCATTAAGTTCTGGTTGGTTGTTATTTCTAAATTATCAGTCTAGTTACTTTGTAGTCACACCCCAGATTTGGGATGGTTTCACCACAATCATTCATGAAGATGTATGAAAACCTCTAAGCATTGATGAGGCCCAGAGGACTCACAGAGGATTACGTTTGCCTTTTTCCAGTCTAGAAAAAGGAGGTTTACAAGGCCATACAGTGCAAGTAAGAATGGAGGACACACATGAGATGGTGGAGAGGAAAGAGCCAGTAGTGGCCTATAGTTCTTACTATTTCATCAGTGCACTAGAAAGGCGTTCCACCCAACAGCATTTGCTTGGCTTCTGTTGCTGTATGTTCACTAGAACAGCCTTCTGATCCTACAGTTCACACTAGAAATGGGTTTTTTCCTTTTTCACAATAACCAAAACCTGGATGAATGGACCGAGTACCAAGTCATCTGAATGAAGCATTTATTTTTTAAATAAGCACTTGACATTAGCTGTTGCTATGACACACTAATCAAAATGTAAAAGATGGAAAATGCTAGTAATGTATGACAGTCTGGATTTTAAATTGGTCCCAAACCTTTCTCTGTGTGTGCATGTGCACACACACATGTGAGCGCTGGTAGTGATGGGGGATGAGACAGCAGTGAGGATCAAGACCAGACCTGCCACTGGCGGCCGGGTCCTTGCCTTTTTGTGCACTAAGCCCTGTATCGGATTCTTTTCTTCCTTTCACTGACTGACAGGATAACAGACAGTGGAAGTGACCCAGGACGGGCCACTGGACAGCCAGCCTGCGAAGGGGAGCTTCCTCGTCCCCATGCTGCTTCTCCCGCAGGTGATTTCCACCAGGTCCTTAAAGGTTTGCAGGTGAAGCAGGCTAGAAGCTGGGACATCTGCCCAAGCCGCTACGTGGCAAAGCCAGGATCTGGACCCGGCACCTCGAGGCCCTCTTTTCTCTGTCTTTTTAATAACCCTGCGGCCTTTGGACCGCCAGAGGCCTTGGGAGGCAGAGTTTGTTTTGCAATTAGTATGGCTGTCACTAGCATCAATAACAGATTTCTTCAGTCAACTGGTATGACCTAGAACTTCTCTCTTACCTAACAGTTTCTGAAAAACTAAAATCAATTTTATCCAAATAGGAAAAGCATACGAGCAAAGTCAGACCCCTGACCGGAAGAACTGAGGATGCAAACCGAAAGAAAAAAAAAAAAGACATTTCTTTTTACCCACCCTGGCCCCCCTTTTGAAAGTGCCAGAAGCAGCTACAAGAACAAAGACGACTCTGGGGACCAAGGGAAGCTTGAGAGCCAAGGACAAAGGCCCTGAAATCTGGAGGCCCAGGCCAAGGGCACGGACCTTACCTCTGTGAAGGCGTGATCTGGCAGCATCCCCGACAAGTAAAGAGCAAACTTGATAGAGAGCTGAATAAAGGGGGTACAATTCTACAAGGCTAACCTCTGTGTGTGGACTTGAGGCCTGTGTCCCCAGTGATCTGCAAAAAACGAGTTTACATAACAGGCCTTTGTGTTGTCCCAGATAAGAGTAGAGGAGCAGTTTTAAGGATTTAGAAAAGGCTGAGATTTCCTGGGGGACAGTGGGGTGGGGAGGAGCAAGGGGCGGGGGGAGGGCAGGTTAATAAATGATCCATCTACTAAGAAACAGGTTAGACCTATAAATATAAAACTATAAAATATTCCTGAGGAACATAAACCAGATCTGAATAATCGGAAAAGCATTCCATGTTCTAAAGTAGGAATATTTGATATTATAAAAAAATCATCCACTCTAGGGAGGAAAATGGTAACCACAGCAATAGTAAAGTAAGACCTTATGTCCTTATATTTTTAATTCCTTGGTTTTATTCACAACAGCACATTCAGGATAGGCAAGAAATGGGCGACACTGATTGTGTCTCCTCAGAGAGCTCTCAGTGGCTTGGGGGACAAAGGTAGAAGGGGGATTTGTTACTGTACACCCTTTCAAGTCTTTGAAACTTTGAAATTCTGAACCATGTGGATGGATTATCTATTCAAAAATAAGTAAAGGGAATTTTAAACTATCTTAAGCACTCCAGAGTTTCACAACCACCCTAAGAAGTAGGCAGGACAAAGCTCATTAGCCTCATTTCACAAATGAGGAAGCCCGGGGCCCCAACAAGAGAAGAGGAATTGGCCGCAGCTGTGGCAGGGATGGATGTAAGACCCAGACCTTCAGACTCCTAAAACAGGGTTCTCTTTTTAAGTCACCCACAATGCAAAGACTAGCATCACCCAGATTTGCTCTCAAAATTCCTTCTGCATAGCTGGAGCTACATGAACCCACAAGGCGCAGGGTACAGGGACCAACAATCACCACACACAGAGGCTCCCTGACCAGCAGAGCAGGCTCTGTGAGCTGTTAGGGTCTGGCCTGGGGTTCTATTAGCTGACAAATGCCCGGAAACTCTTTGGGGTTCCATCTGTATTAATGAAAATCTATCAAATGCCCAAGTCTGTGTTCTTCTCTCAGGGCATAGTGGCTACAGCTGCATTTCTGCTAGATTCATTAACTTGCAGAATTCCAGGGTCATCATCATGAACTCTGAGGGACACAGAAGGGAGAGGGTGGCCAAGTGTAAAAACAAGCAATGGGCTGAAGAGCCAGCCAAGACCTGGGGTTCAAATTCTGGTTCTGCCACTGACTTGTGTGTGCCTTGGACAAGCTGGTCACTTCACTTATTTTGGCTTCAGCATCCTCTCTATAAATATAAACCAATTAATAGACACAGTGACTCCCATATGGACACTGCTGTAGGTGAGGGAGTCACAGCTACACAGGCCGATTGAATGGCTGCACCTCCAAGAATGTGGAGACCAACACACAAGGTAACTGCTATGACCTTACCCCAAACTTACCCCTTAACAGGCAAGAGGACCTGGGAAGTCGGGGCCTCTGTGGCGAGGTGGCATTCACAATGGGAGCTGAATGATGAAGTTGTGGCTATGCAGAGATCTAAGGGCAGACACAAAGGTCCTGAGGCAGCAATGAACCTGGCATGTTTGAACGACAGCAGGACTAAGGAGTCCAGAGAGTAGACGGTGAGGGGCAAAGGTGGGGAGATAAAGCCGACCAGGAAGACAGGGGTCCAACTCTTCAGCCAGGAGTCTGGATGTTATTCTACTTGCAAGGGGGAATGATTGTTAAAGTAAAGGGGTTTAATTAGATCTTTGATTTTTCAGACTTTTTCTTCTTTTTTTTTTTAAGATTTATTTTTTATTTATACATACAAGCTGGGGTGCAGGCCAGAGGCATGGGGCGGCGAGAGGGCTCACCAGAGACAGAGTGGGGAGCAGAACAGGCAGATCAGAAACACACTGCTGAGGGGAGCAGCGCGCGAGGCAGGAGAGGTGTGCCGCACCATGTGGGATTCTCCCCGGCCGGGCGTTGAACTCGCGTCGCCGCAGCCGACAGCTCCACAGCGCAGCGCTTAACCGCTGCGCCACCGGGGAGGCCCACTTTTTCTTCTTTAGCTGCTGAACTCTTTAGTCAAATAAAAGCAAGTGGAACCCCAGTATGAAACTAGACAAAAGTAGGACTGCTCTGGATGGGTGAGAAGCTAGTTAAGGCCTGGCTGAACCTGTGTCCTCTTGGCCTCCCGCCCTCACCCGCAGACCCCAAGCACTGGTACTCAGAGGAGCAGCAAGCACTGGCCATCTGGCTGGAAGTTTCCTCCAGCTCTAAGCAAAGCCCAGGTCACAGGGAGAGCAGGTTTAGATGTTCAGGCAGGATGCTGGCTGGACCCAGCACGGGTGCAAGGAAGGATGGCAAGCAAATCCCTAATGTGGATGTTGCTTTCCACAGGCGCGACGACCATCAAACTGTCTCACAAAAGGACCCGGGTCGAAGTCACACCGCTGAAACCAGAGGGCCACAGAACAGAGGCTGGGGGGTCTGGCGGGGGAAGCCATTGGGTGGAGGGAGGAGTTCTATAGCGTCACTGGGTGGCAGTGACAGGACAGTGTACACTTGTCAAAATTCACAGAACAGTATACCGCGTATGGACGACGTTCACTCAATAACCTCAGTAAACCGACCCTTATTTTTTTGTCACAAGGCTGGAACACACCTCAGAGGAATTTTTTGGGGTGCGACTTGGAGAGGAAAAATGACCTGTTCCGATTGAGTCCGTAAAGCCCAGAAACCCTGACTTGAGTTTCCCCACCCACTGTTGTTCGGGTCCACTGCTATTCCAGCCTCCACAGAGCCTGGGTTTCGGGTTTCTCTGACTGCAGGATGCCGAAGTAAATCATTGCCAAAGGCTTTCCCACTGCAAACAATCCAATTCTCAGAAGCAGTCCTGTGACAGACCTGGCTGATCGCAAAGCTTTGGAGTGAGGAAAACTGGAAGAAAAACTCCCACCTCAGTCAATCCAGCTGTGTGCCCTGGGGCCAGCCTGCACTGTGTGAGATGGGGCGAAGAGAAGAACACATCCGTAAAACAGCTAGCACACAACAGACTCAAGAAGGGAGGCCGGCCGTTAGAACTCTTCAGGGCTTGGACCACACCCACCCTGCCCTGCAGTTGCCAGTCCCACCGCTGCCTCCTGAGAACAATCTGGAGGTAACCACAAGGAAAAGAAATCACCACCGCCTGCCCTGCAGTGCACAACCTGTGCACGGGTTCACAGATCACCCTGGGCTCTGCAGCACAGGTTGTTATCTCGCCAGGTAAACAGGAACACCCTGCCCCCTCCTTGACCACCAGCAGTGCCAGGCCACCACAAACACTGGGGAGCTAAGCGGGAGCAGGCCCCCAGCTGGCTGCTGTTGAGCCCTATATTTTAACATCCTCTTTCCCTGTGGCTGCTGGCAGCACCTCAGGACACAAACCCAGCCTTGGACACACTTCACCCATCCCACAGCCCTTCCTCTGCCACCTGCTCCAAAGGGGCGGTCCTCAATGACTCAAAGCTGCGGCCACACCTTGCTCCTTCTATCCCGAGGAGGCCAAAAACACATTGAAACCCAAAGACTACTAAAAACAAACCAAAAAAAGCACCAAGCCTTCAGGCAGGGAGTTTCCGCTTCCCCTGTCACATCCACTTGAGAGGTACTGTGCTGGTGGAGAGACTTCATGGCAGGGCAGAAAGGCAACACCCTGAAACTATCCTAATGTTGCAGAAACAAAGAGCTGAATCTCCCCACCGAAGGCAATGAGGGGCAGGCCTATAGCCAGCCCAGGGAGGCAAAGCCCCCAGCATCAGGACTCAAGACTCAAGTGACTTCGGCTGCCTGGACTCAACTTCAGGAAAACAAGGGGAGAACGCTTGCCCTGTGCTGCCTCTGCCAGCAGCTGTCCTGGGGATCATGTGAACGCAGCAGACAGAGAGAATGGAAAGGATTTCTATACAGTCCAGTGAAATAAAGTTAAGGAACAAAAACAACGCTCTGTCCTGGCCACGGTCTCCCACTCTATTAGGGAGGGCTGACACCCAGGTTAAGAAGCTCCGATTCATTAATTACAAATAGTATTTATCAAACCATCGCCAGGACATTGTGGCAACTACATCCTGCTGTTTCTATCCGGAGCCATTGCCAAAGCCTGGTCTTCTCCCCCACCTTCCGGTATCTGTGAAGTTTTCGGTTTCTATCAAACTCCAGCTGGGGGAGGGGACCCAGGGCTGGTCCTGGTCGAGTAAAGTTCCACCAGCAGGTCCACAAAGAGACTGCGGGGAGGCGTGGCCAGGCCGGAAATTCTGACAAAAAGTTCTGGCCCTCCGGTCCTAGAAGCGACTACTTCCTGATCCCTACTAGTCGTGGGGGGTGAAAGTTTTCAAGCTGGGTTCCTCACCAGGGGGTTGGGCTGGGCACTCCGATGGCGCTGGGGAAGAGTCAGGACGGGCGGGCACCCTTCCGGCTGCCCCCCATCTGGGGCGTCCCGCTGCCTTCCACGGGCTAAGTTCTTTTGAGCAAAGTCCCCCCAGGATGTCCCCCAGGATATGAGGGCAGAGCCTCCTCCTCCGCACTCCCCCCAAAACACACCCCGGCCCCCACGGCCCGCGCTTTGCGAACCTCAACCTGGTCTACACCCCACGGTCCAGGCCTGCTCCGACCGAGGAAGAGATTCGCCAGAAACCTCGGGAGCGCTCGCTGCGGCCTGGGACTCAGCTAGCCCCCCTCCGCCCTCAGAAGGAGAACCTTCCAGAGCTCCCCAGCCGACCCCTGGAGCCCTTCGGAGTCCCGGCTGCAGAGCAGCGGGAGAGGGACAGGCCACCCCGGCGCCGCGACCCCAGGACGGGCCTCCCACCTTGACCCGCTTGCCCTGGATCTCCAGCGTCTTCATGGTGAAGTCGACGCCGATGGTGCTGCCCTGGCGCTCCGAGAAGACACCCGTCTTGAAGCGCTGCACCACGCACGTCTTGCCCACGCTCGCGTCGCCCACCAGCACCAGCTTGAACAGGAAATCGTACTGCTCGTCCGGGTCCCCCGGGCCCGGGCCGGGCCCCGCCATGGCCGCGCGGGAGCCGAAAGGCCGGCGTTCGGGACGCTGAGGGCGGCCTGGGCTCACGGAAGCCGCGGGCTTCTGGCGACGTGGAGCCGGCCGCAACACCTGAAGAAGCGGCGCCGCCGCCCGCCGGTCCCGGCCCGCCCCGGCCCCGCCCCGGCCGGCCCTCCGCCCCGCCCCCGGCCAGCCCGGAGACCCACGGGCCTCGGCTCCGCCCCCGACTCTCCTGGTCCGGCCCCCGGCGCCGCTCGCCGCGGGCCCTCAGCTCCGGGCCAGGCGAATCCAGCCCTCAGGCCCGCCTTCAGCACCGCCCCCGGGCAGACTCCGCCCCTAGCACGCCCTGGATCTGATTCCGTCTCAGCGCGGTTCCGGCCGCGCCCCCAGTCAGGCTCCGCCCTCGGACACGCCCCCATAAGACCACGCCCCAGAACAGCTCTCGACTCCACCCCTAGGCCAACGGCGCCCTCAGCAATGCCCTCGGCGCATCAACAACACTCGCCCCTGGCTCCGCCCTTGCTCCCGCCCCCGGCACGCGCCACGTCCCCACCGCCTGTTTGCCGCCCTCTGCGCAGCCCCCAAGCCCTTGTCCACCTGACACCCTTTGGTCAGTTTAGGCCTTTTCCCAGCCGTGATCCCATTTGGTGGGAGGCTAAACCAGTAGGAGGAATTGGGAGACCCCAACCCAAAAGGCAGCCTCATAGTGGTTGAAGAAGCTGCCCAAATGTCTCCTAATGGGCCCACTCTCTTGGGGTTATGGGTTCAGGTGGGGAAACTGACCCAACGGGAAAGCCCCAAGGGTGGGCGGACAGAAGAACAAGGGAGGTTCATGGGGAGTAATGTGGACGGGTACACCAATGCCCGAGATGGTGCAGTGAAGTAGGGGTCCTCAGAGAAATGAGACCCAAATGTCTAAGAAGCTTAAAGAGATCAAATAGGGCCCATCTCCCAAAGGGCTTTCCAACTGCTAAGAAGGTGACCAAGAACACTCTTTTTTTTTTTTTAATTTATTTTCTTTTAAGCTGGGGTACAGGCCAGAGGCGTGGGGCGGTGAGAGGGTTCACCAGAGACAGAGCGGGGAGCAGAACAGGCAGATCAGAAATACACTGCTGAGGGGAGCAGCGGGCGAGGCAGGAGAGGTCTGCCGCACCATGTGGGATTCTCGCAGGCTGGGCGTTGAACTAGCGTCGCGTCTGCCGACAGCTCCACAGCGCAGCGCTCAACCACTGTGCCACCAGGGAGGCCCGACCAAGAACACTCTTGCTCTCTTCAGACACCAGCCTCGCTAGGGGGCTAAGGCATCCCATCCCTATTTAATTCAGTGAGCTTGATTAACGTCTACTATAGATCAGATGCTATTCTTAGGACTACGTCAGTGAGCAAGACAGACCAAAATCCACAACTTCCACAGTAGAAAAGGGAAGAAGGCTTTTCTGTAACTTAAGGAGACCACAGAGAGCAAGTTCCACCAGCACCCGTACCCCTGAGGACCAGGATCAGCTTTACCCAAGGTGAAGGTACAAGAGTCGTGTATTCTCTAACAGTTTAAACCCCACTCCATGGAAAATAACCACACCACCAGGCAGGAAACCCCGAAGTACCAAGGGAAGGCAATTCTGGGAATCCAGCTCTGCTCCAGCAGATGGGAAGAAAATAGCCTCCATTTCAAGTTAGGACTGGAGGAGATGGGATGAAAGGCTTCCAACTGCTGAGGCTAACTCTGGGAAGGTGGGATATGTGCAAGCCTGAACCCCAGAAAAACGTGTCTGTTTGAAGCTCTAGGCTGTTCTAGGTGGAGAGGGGGCAGGAAATGTGAGACCAAAAGCCAGGATAAGCCCAAGGCCCTCAGCAGCTGGAGGCAGGGGAAGGATATCGGTGGGTGCACAGTGGGACAGACCAGTGATTGGACAACTGAACAAGTCTTTACATTGGCCTTGCCTGGAATAGGTTTGGGGTGGGGTGCACTGGTTGGTGCATGGATTTTGCCAGAAAGTCCAACCACCATTGCATTTGTGGGATGATGGAAAATGCTAAAATTGGGCTGTAGTTAGGGTTGTGCAACTGGGGAAATTTATTAAAGTCCTTAAATTGTACACTTATAATGCCTGGATTTTATGGAATGCAATTTACATACCTCGAAGCTGTTTTTAAAAATCATTTGCAGGGGCCTCTCTGGTGGCGCAATGGGTTAAGCGCAGCGCTGAGGAGCTGTTGGCAGCCGTGGCGTGTGTTCGATGCCCAGTCGGGGAGCTTCCCACATGGTGCAACAGACCTCTCTTGTCTCGCGCACTGCTTGCCTCAGCAGTGTATTTCAGTCGATTTGTCTGTTCAAATCATCTGCATTTCTTCTCGTTCGGTGGTAAGTACCAGAATAGCGCAGTGGCATTTTATCTGAAATTGAATGTATGCTTGTTTGAAGTGGAGCAATTAAAAAATCTTTGTCTTACTTAACACCCCAAATTTTTTCTTGCTTTTTTTTTTAAAGATTTATTTTTTATTTATACATACAAGCTGGGGCACAGGCCAGAGGCGTGGGGCGGTGAGAGGGCTCACCAGAGACACAGGGGGGAGCAGAACAGGCAGATTGACGGGAATACACTGCTGAGGGGAGCAGCGGGCGAGGCAGGAGAGGTCTGGTGCGTCACGACGGAATCTCCCCAGCCGGGCATCAACCTCACACTGCAGCTGCCAACAGCTCCACAGAGCTGCGCTTAACCCATTGCGCCACCAGAGAGGCGCTTAATACCCCAAATTTTAAAATAAAGCACATCCCAAATGTTTTAAAATGTTTTTAAATGTGTCAAGAATTTAACATTTAAAGCTAGTGGTAGGTGGACTGAATTTTAAATGTTTGTGCTATTGCCACACGGTGGCACCACCCGAGCTAAGAGACGCATCCGTTATAACCCCGTATTACAGGGATCAGAACTCCAAGTGGTTAGAGGGACGAGCATCATCTTTTTCCTCCTTCCTTTCTTCCTTGGTCCCTTCCTCCTTCCTTTCCTTCTCCCTTCTTTTCCTTTCGGTCTACAGTCACCATTAAAATATATAGCCTCTAAGAATATCAGCCCCGTTTGCTGGATTTGGAGGTGGTCTGGCTAGTGCTGCAAATGCGCCCCCATCAGAAAAACAGGTGAAAAAAATGCCTCCAAAGACCAGACACCAGCCATGATAGCCTGTGTTTAGTACAGAAGAGCACTTGCTGCAAGATACTAGAAACCTTAAAGCAGGAAGAAAGGAAAACTACACCCCTGCAGCTGCAGACTTGGATGCCCCGGGCCGGTGCTGGCGGCGAGCTGGGCAGCCCTGAGCTCACCTGATGCCCACAGAAACTACATCCCTGCCACTGTCCCCACCTGGAATCCCAGAATATCATAAACGTAGGCAAATGAACCCTACCCTCTCTGCCCTCTTCCAGTGATGATACCAGTCATGCTTGGGGTTGGCAGAGAAAGAGGAGGTCCCCTGGTTCTCATTGCCCCTACTCCAACTCAGGCTGGTGGCTTAGGGGCACAGGAGAGCTGCAGCTGCACAAGACCCTGCAGAGGAACTCTGTGCTGGGCTCATTGTACAGGGAACTTTCCTCTGCATTTAGGGGGCATAGGCCGAAGCGGGAGGGAAGCAGAAGTGAAAGACCCAAAGGGCCGGGAGCTGTCAGTCTCCAGGTGGCCAGCCTGCTCACTGGTCAAGCAGGTGTCCTTCCCCAGGGGGTTCCTGCTGTCTCTAGTGTGCTTGGAGGGCAAGAATCTCCTACCCCATCCTCTACTGGGGTTCTGGGAGAAAGCAGGGAGAGGGCCTGCCCTCTTTCTCCAGGGAGAGGGGGTGCCATCTGAGGCAACAAAACCAGCCCCTTTGCTTCCAAATGGCAGGCCTGCCCAGGGCATCAGGGCAAGAGGACAAATTTTATAAATTGCCCAAGAGCAGCAGATGGGGGCAGGGGCAGGGAGGAGGGATCTGACGCCTGCTTCTGTGACAAACCTTAAAGCAGGACAGGAAAAGCCTGGCATTTTACTCACTGGGGACAGTGGGGAAGGGAAAGGGGGGGAACTCTGTGGAAAGGTGCCTGCAGAAAACTGACCATGTTTGGAAAGGGTGTGCAGAACCAAAGGTGATAAAATATATAAACCGGACCTCCCTGGTGGCACAACAGGTTAAGCGCAGCACTATGAAGCTGTCTGCAGCCACTGCGGCACAAGTTCAATCCCTGGGCAGGGAATGTCCCACATGGCACAGCAGACCTCTCCTGCCTCGCCCGCCTCACCCCAGTTCTTGTATGCATAAATAAATCTTTTTAAAAAAATAAAAGAACCCCAATTAAAAAAAATATATATATATATAAAAACCATAAAATAGTTTGTCAACCAACCAAAGGCTCCTGGGCTAGTTCTGTCACCTCTGAGCAATGACTTGGGCCAAGGTGGCCTCTCCCAGTGGTCGCAGCAGCCAAGCCCATTCCCCTGCTGGTCAGGGCTGGGCAGGAGGTCAGCAGGGACCATCCCTCTGGGGTCTTGCGAGCAGCAGCCTGGGGTTGGTCCCAGCCCTGCCAAGGTCACCTGTAGGAAGTACCTAGCCTGGGTTTCTTCAAATGTGGGACACTAATGGGTCTCCCTGGTGGCACCAGGGTTAAAGTTTCAGCAGTATGAAGCTATCGCCAGCCACTGCTTGGGTTTGATCCCCGGCCAGGGAGCTTCCCACATGGCGCAGCAGACCCCTCCTGTTTCGCCTGCTGCTCCCCTCAGCAGTGTATTTCAGTGGATCCGCCTGCTCTGCTCCCCAATCCTCTCACCCCCCACACCTCTGGCCTACACCCAGCTCTTATATGCATAAATAAAAATAAATCTTTAAAAACCATGGGAGACAACTTCCTACCCTGCCTGAATCCTGGCCATCTTGAGATTAAAGTCTCAGTGGGTGGGGGGGCTCCAGTTTCTATCTCCTGCCCTAAGGGTCTAACTTTTACTGAATAGGGAAGCCTGGACATCTCAGATGAACCAACTCCAGGCACTTGCCAACTCCTTTTTGGGAAGAAGAAATGCCTGTTCAAATTTCCTGCTCTCCTCACCCTCACAGCTTCAAATCCATCTTGTGTCACCGTCCCCACGGTCTCTCCGGTCCCTCCGGCCCCTGCCCCGCCTCCCCTGACCTGGCTCCTGCCCCCAGTCTCCACACTGGCTGCAGGGAGTTTCCAGAGCTCACTCGCTGAGTCACCCCTTCTCAGACCTCTGCACCATCCATGCCGCCCACGGCCTCCTTCCAGGGGCCACAAGGACCAGACAGGCCCTGCTATTCTCCCGACACTCACACCAACTGGCTCTGCCACATCTGACCCCACAGGGAAGGCCCCTCAGGCCCACATGAGGATCCCAAGCCCCTGCGGGGTGATGGGCTTCTCCCAGCAAGGCCCCAGTTCACAAACAGCTTGAGGTAGGGCCCCAGAAACAAAGGACAGCCATTGCCACCCAACCCCACCTCCCCATCCCGAGCCGACTCCCAGATATTCCAGTGCTGGCCGCACACTACCTGCGTGGAGAGTGGGGCGCTGCGGCCTCTGCTGTAGAAGAAAGACCCAGCTTGGGCTGGGGCTGGACTCCCTGAGCTTCCTGGCTGCCCGTGAACTGCTTTCCCCAGGTCGGCTTTGTGGCCTGAGCTGCAGATGAGGGTGTGGGTGTGGGGTGCGGCGGGGCCAGCTCTGCCCCCCCAGAGGTGGCCCTCCCCTCAGCTGGGCCCTCTCCTCCTGCACCAGGGCCTCTCCCCTGCAGGGATTCTGAATTTCCCATCCTAACACAACCAACACCTCAGTCTAGGTAGCCCGGAACAAGCTGCAGACACAGAGGCTTCCCTTTCTTATAAAAATCTTTAATAAAAATAGCTCTCCACAGAACCACCCAAAAACAGGAGTAGCAGACTCAAACTCCTGCCACCTGGGCAGGCTGAGCGGGCCTTGGAGAGCTGAGAGCGGCGCCGGCCCACAGGGACAGCACTGGCGCGGGCATGGGTCAGGCTGACGTGTCTTCTCAACTGTCCAGAGCAGTTACAAGTAAGTCTTTTTAGAAAAAACTGTCTTTTTAAAATGCTGGTCTCTAATTGAACCCCTTCCCACCAAAACACAGTAGAAAGATAATAAAGCACATATAGGCAGCCAGTTAACACAGTTCAAGATAAAAATAAGTGGATTTAAATGGTAGCAAAATATTTATACAAAAGCAATGGTTGAAGTGTCCAGGGAGTCAGGAGGCAGGCCCCACCCTCAAATCAGCAGATGAGGCAAGAGAAGAATGAATGAGTGTGAGAAGCAGTGGCAAGCCTCTCAGAGCTGGCCTCCCTATCTGCCCTCCCAAGAGAACAGAGCCCTGTGGGTTGACTAAAGGGCACTGCGGGTAAAGAATTCCCAGCAGAATTCCAGACCTAAAGAAGGCCCAGCTCAGGCCTAATATCCCAGGAGTTTCTTGGCCTCTTCGCTTTGGGCCTGCAGCGTCGCACTTGCATACTTCCGGAGGAGTTCCATCTTCTTCCTTCGCACGAGCTCCTCCTCGATCTGTGGAAAGCAAGAGTAAGGGGCTCATGCTTCACTCCTCAGCAAAGTCCTCCAAGCCCTACCATCCCAGCCAGAGGACCCCGGTGTGGGCAGGCTACTAAGGAGCCCAACACCCAGAACAGCCTCCAGGAGGCCCAATCTCTCCCGCTGGAAATGTGAACAGCAGAGTGTGTCCATCGTTTCCCCTAAGGCATGTGAAATCACGTCTCCTCTGGGCCCCCCACATTCCTCCTGTGAGCACGGCAGGAGCAGTGCGTCAGGAACAGACTCGCTGGAGGACAGGAAGGACGAGGAAGCCCTAAGGCACCTGTGGCCTCTCCTGAGAGGTGAGGTGCGGGCACGAGGCAGCTCCCCGTGCCCCGCGCCCAGAAGCCTCTCTCATACCTCCTGCTGTGACGGCACTGGGACGTGAGCGATGAACTTCTGCTGCCCGTCCTCCCCGCCTTCCTCCTGGCCGCCTTCCTCGTCAGACTGCAAATGACCAGAAGTCTGTGAGCACGAGACTATGGCACCACCCGAAAATGCGTACTTAGCCACCGTCTGCGGGGACACAGAGGAGAGGGAGCTGTGTGCTCAGACAGAGATGCCCAAGACACCGACAGACCCAAGTGCAGGCAGCAACAGAGCACTGCAGACGCCGCGCCGCCTGCTGGGGGCTAGGAAATAGGCCAGAGACAGCAGTGAGGACCAGGGGAGGAGGACAGCACTGAGAAGTATTTGTTTACTCTATACTTTCTGGTTTTTCAACCTTGTAAATACGTTATCTATTTTATAAAAATAAAATATAAAAATTATATGATTTAGAGCAAAAAGATGACTTCAGAGGTGGCATGCGCGTCACTAGAGATCACCAGTAAACGAAGGAAAGACTGAGGCCCTGGACAGGGCAGAGAGGCCTCCAGGAGGTGGTGGGAGGCCGCTGTCACTGTTTCTGGGCCAGATGCCCAGGACCGGCCTCTCCCCACACCAGCTTCCAGGTGGAGCTGCCAGAGATCCTCGGAGGGAACTTTGCTCAGACCCTGCTGGTAGGAGTGTGAACTGGTCCAAGCACTTGGCACAACCACTTGATTGCTTCCACTAAAGTTAAACACAAGCCTACCCGAAGATGGGGTAATTCCACTTCTCAGTGTACACACAACAGAAGTGACTGCCTGTGGACAAGCAAGCTGACAGCTGCTCTACCTGACAGAGACCCAAGCTGGACATTAAATAAATACCCAAGACTACTGGACTCAAGAGAATATGCATGATTCCAAGGATGTGTCGAGTCCAGAAACAGGTACACTGATGGGTCATTAGAGGTCAGGAGAGTGACACCCAGGGGCACAGGAGCAAGTGTATGGGATGCTGGTCATGTTGCTTCTTCACCTGTCATTTGTATATAGGGTGATCACCTGGTAAAAATTCATTGCTCTGTATACTTACCACTCGTCACTCATATGGAATATTATGCAGCAGTAAAAAGGAATGAACTCTTGAAATCAACCACTCAGATGGCTCTCAAGGGCACTGTGCTGAGGGTAAAGCCACCTCAAAAGATGACAGACAGTATGATCCCACTGATAAAACACTTTTGAAATGACAAACGTATAGATAAGGAGTTTGCTGAGGGTCAGGTGGTGGGAGCAAAAGGGGAGGTATAATTGTAAGGGAATAGCTCAAGGTAAAGAACAGTTTTGTATCTTGAAACAAATCTACTCAAATGAAAAGATACAGAACTCACATACTCATTAGACCAGTGTCAGTTTCCTGACTGATATTATCCCATAACTGGGGGAGTTGGGTGGAGGGTACAATAGGACCTTTCTATCTTTGCAATTTCTTATAAATCTATTACTATTTCAAAATAACAAGTTAATAAAAGAAACACATATTTTGCTTTCCACTGTTTTTATAATAAAAACAAATCCTCTTCAAGGTGGAGCTGGGTTCCTTGCTCATCCCACCTCACCCCTGCCACCTCCTCTCACATCCAACAGCCCCAAGTCTGCACTCCGGTCACAGCAGCCTGTCGTCTCTCCCACACACTCCTACCTCTGACTCTGCTCCCCTGCCTGGAACACTCTCCCCTCCCCACCTCCTTTTCACTTGGTTAATTGCCCCTCGTCTTCCAGATCTTGGCTGAAGGGTTACCTCCCTAGGAAGGTTTCATAGGTTCTCCCTGTCCCCTCAGTATCTCAGGGCAGCTATCACAGGTGCCATTGCCCACTGCCTCTACATACAGGCTGTCCCCTACCGGGCTATGAGCTATAAGCAGAGCTTGTTCTCTGCTGTGCCTCTGGCATGGCCTGCTCACAGTAGGATACATTAATAAAACATCTGCTAAAAACACCTGCACTTAGAGGAAATTTTCCTAGGGCACAGCACCACCTGCTTCACATGTCTCACTGGCCCTGACTGCTGACCAGTCGGACCTGAGCATGACCCTCAGGTCTGCTACTTCCTGTGTGACAATCACGAGTCACTAAAACTCTCTGAGCCGGCTTCCCTGTCCAGCTCCTCACAGGACCTGACCCATCATGTATGCAGGAGTGGTTCCCTAGTCTTTCTCAGTTTTACTCTCGCCCAGGAACAAGGCCTGCACATGCTAGCCCCGACAGGAGAACCAGGAGCCAGGAGGTGCTGCCTGAGAGCCGGGGTCACACCTCCATGCCCCACCAGGACCCACTGGGTAAGTCCCTCTCTGCTCTGGGTTGGTTTCCATCCTCAGACCAGGGTGTTAAGACTACAGAGGAGCTGCTGGCATTGCCATTTAAAAAGAAACGATAAGGTCATGGGCTAAAACTCATATGCCTACAAATGTGTTTGCAAATCTGATTTCAGTATATTCAGGATGGCCCATCCTTAATGAAGTAAACCCTGGTATAATGTTTAGTTTACACAGTATTCTCCTTTCTGGAAGCCTCCCTGTGGTGTCAGGAGGTGATCTTCACACACTTCTTCAGGGGAGGAGGCTGAGGCTAAGGCTGGAGGGAGGGACTGAGCTGGGCTTTGCCCCTCACCCTTGTCTAAGACCCCGTTACTTGTTACCGCTAGCAGGATTCTCCTGAGGCCCACGCCTCACACGTTGGCCCAAGGCAGTGAGCCACACAGTACCTCCTCCTCCGTGACAGCATAGATGTTGATCTCTTCCTCTTCTTCCTCTTCCTCTTCCTTTTCTCCTCTTGCCAGCCGGGCCTCTCTTTCTGCTCTCCACTTTTCTGCTAATTCAACTCTGACTGGAAACAAAGGCAAGTAGGTACTGTTAATTCTGGTTTCTAAACAAGGCTGAATGCAAGAAGGGCAAGGCCAAGATGTTCCCTCTAGAATGGACACCCTTCATTCTACCCTGTGGGTGGGAACTGGACATGAGGGGCAGTGTGGTCTTATAACAGCTCCGGTTTCATGGGGCCTCCGTGCTGGCCTAGGGGTTAAGACTCAGCACTACCACCGCAATGGCCCTCCCATGGTGAAGCGGCCTGAGTTCGATCCCCGGCCAGGAAGCTGACCCGTATGGCACAGCAGACCTCTCCTGTCTTGCCTGCTGCTCCTCTCAGCAGTGTACTTCAGTCGATCTGCCTGTTCTGCTCCCCACTCTGTCTCTGGTGACTCCTCTCACTCCCCACACCTTTGGCCTACACCCCAGTTCTACACTAAAATAAAAATCTTACAATAAAGAAATAATTCTTAAAAAAAAAAAAAAAAAAAACAGCTCTGGTTTCAAGTGGCTACAAGGCAGCTTTTCAGGGGACGTTCCCAGATCCGCTCCCTCCCACTCAACAAGCTGAGGAGCTTCCCGACATGCCCCCATGAAAATGGAGACAGCGGTACAGCAAAGAGCTCAGAAGCCTGACCACCTGCTTCCTCGTTGAGCGCCACCCACGGGATTATTAGCACTAACTTACAGCAGCGAATGCCCACAAAAGACACAGCATGCTGCCTGGTAGGGGAAGGGCACTCAGAAAGCAGCACCCACCTTGCTCTATGCTGACAACCTGTTAGCTGTGCTTAAAGCAGATCCAAAAGCTACTGAAGTGGGTACCATTTTACCATTTCCAGAAAGGCAGTGTGGGAATGCATCTAGGTGGTGAAGTCCTGGTGGCAGGAAGGTGAGCTCTGGGAGGACAGGGGTGGTGAGCTCCTGCTGGCTAAGTCAGATGCTGCCTGGCAGCTTCCCCGAACTGCTGCCTCTGGCCTGACTGCCTCATGGTGATGGGGGTTACCTAAGTAGTGGGGGTCACTTAGGTCATTAGCCATTTCCTACGAAGACCATTAGTAACAAAGAAAACTCCCTTTGGCATAAAGTAGTGTTTAAAACCCACTTTCAAAGGAGAACAGAAACCAGATGGCACCTAGAAAATTAAAAAAAAAGAGTGAAATGAACTACCCATAGACCTACGTTTCTTCTCATATTCCTGTTCCAAAGGCACGATAACACCATCATCTTCATCTAGGTATCCATAGTATTCAAAATCTATCGCCTTCATGAGCTCAGCGCGTGTCTTTCTTGGAGGAGGAAGAGCTAAAAGAAACAGCACCACGTTAAAACTCCAAGCTGGAGAAATGCGACTGGGAACGGGCATTCCTGAAGGCAAACTTCCCGTACGCTTATCGGTTATACGAGCCAATAAATTCGCTTTTTTACCTAAAGCTAATTGGGGTTGAGTCATCTGTCACTTAGCCTGAAGAAATTCAGCTGATGAAATAAGCACAGAAGTGAACTGAAAAAGGCCTAGAAGGGATCATACCAAACAGACAGTAATGGCTACCAGCTATGGGGCCTCCAGCAGGGGCAGTGAGATTGGGAAAAGGGGGGAGGCGCAAGGGGGCTGTGCTCATTTAATTATGCTCATAAAACTGACTTATGAACTTTCTTGTTAAAGAAAAAAAGCTACAATTGGAATTTAAAGAATACAGAAAAAAACATAAATACAAAAAATACTCCATAAAGTAACAAATACAGCATAATCTCAATTCAAGAGTATCCTCCCTCCCCAAACCACTAAAACTGGATGGGTATGTACCCCAACATGTCAACAATTGTCATCTACAAGTTAGGAAAATGTGGGTACTTTTTTCTGCCTTTTACAACTTCTCTGTAAATAGTTATTTTCATAATGAAAGGTCTAATATTTAAACTGTTTTATTTTCAAGCAGTTAATGATACATACAAAACCAGTTTTGGCATAATGAATTTAAAAGTAAGAAGAGCTTAATAAAGGTAGAATCACTGTTACAGAAATAGGAAAACCAACTGGAAGGAAACAGAACAGATGGTCATTCTTCCTCTTTTCACACTTGTTCCATGAAGCATTTAGACTGCTTTTCTAAAAGGCAGAAAAATTAAAATACACTGAAATTCCAGACAAGAAGGTTCCAATTGCTTTCTGGAAAGCCCCAGGTTTGGCTCAAGTTCCCCAGGCACACAAAGAGAGTCCAGCAAGTGAGGGGTGAGTGCCAGCGTGGACTCACAGAGCAACTCTACTTTTCTCTATTTTTACCTTTTAGGGTTAGTTCCAAGGTTTTACTTAGTCTTGAGTTAAATTTTTTCCCACGAGTAACCGAAACATGAACTTGATTCTGTAAACTTCAGGGTCTGCCCTGAGAGTTTGGGGGAACTTCAAAGAGGAAAACTTATTTAGACAGAGACTTGCATGTGCAAAGTGTAGAATCTGGCACCAGTTAATTCTGGGTTCACTTTCCAACCCCAATTGTGTGTGCCGGGCCTGTCACTTCAAAAGCTGGTGCTTAAGAGTTCTCATTTAAAGCCTGGGAACTATCATTTCGACACCAGGTGCTGGTGTCGAAATCATGTAGGAAAAGCACCTTGTGTGGCACCTGCTGTTGGTTATTATCAACAATTAGAGGTGAAAACAGGTTACTTACGTTCTTTCTCAAACAGCTCTCTAACACCAGGCAAATCTTTTGCTGCTCCAAAGTACTTGTAACCTCGATTTCCTGGGACCTCTCTCCCTTCATGATCCAGCATTTTCGGGCCAACTTTCTTATTGGGAAGGAAAAAGACAAAATGGATCTGATCCTTCAACCCACTATTTCCATGTTTACAAACATATTTTAAGATAATGCTAAATGCAGAAATATGTACACAGAAAAATATCTAGGTAGAGTTTAAAAAAAATTCCTTAAAAATCTATCTAAATACCTAACAGGAGGATGAACTAAGTAAATTATACCAGTCAGTGATGGAATATATTCTACACCTTAAAAATGAGGTACGTCGGGTCTCCCTAGTGGCGCAACGGTTAAGTGCTGCGCTGTGGAGCTGTCAGCAGTGGCGGCGCAAGTTCAATGCCCGGCCTGGGAGATTCCCACAAGGCCCGGCAGACCTCTCCTGCCTCCCTCGCTGCTCCCCTCAGCAGTGTGTTTCCGTCCATCTGCCTGTTCTGCTCCCCACTCTGTCTCTGGTGAACCCTCTCACTGCCCCATGCCTCTGGCCTATACCCCAGCTTGTATGCATAAATAAATAAATCTTTAAAAAAATAATGAGGGGCCTCCCCGGTGGCGCAGAGGTTAAGCGCTGCGCTGTGGAGCTGTCGGCAGCGGCGACGCGAGTTCGACACCCGGCCAGGGAGAATCCCACATGGTGTGGCAGACCTCTCCTGCCTCACCCGCTGCTCCCCTCAGCAGTGTACTTCTGATCTGCCTGTTCTGCTCCCCACTCTGTCTCTGGTGAACCCTCTCGCCGCCCCACGCCTCTGGCCTGTACCCCAGCTTGTATGTATTAAAAAAAAAAAAAAATTTAAAAAAAAAAATAATGAGGTATGTCATATTGACTGAGATATTTACGAAATGGTTGTAACAAAAGCTTATAAACACAACCACAAACGACGTAGATGACAAGCAAAAGAGGACAAATGAATTACACCCAGAAGACGGAATTCCACCCGCCAAAAATGAAGATGTTGATAGCTATGTGTAGAATGAGACCCTGGACTAGGTCCTATGCCAGACAGGGAAATGCTATAAAGGAAAAAATTGGGAAAAATCAATGAAATAGCTAAGAAGATAAAATTATTGTATCAAATAAATGTCTTTCACTGGATAACTCTACTATGGCTATAATAAGGAGAATGCTCTTATTCTTAGGAAATATACAAAGAAGTATTAAATAAAGGAACATGACGAATTTAAGCTTCAAATGTACACACAGAAAATGAAAAAGCAGGGCCTCCATGATGGTGCAGGGGGTTAAGTCTCAGCACTATGAAGCTATCCACAGCCACTGCAGCACCAAGTTCAATCCCAGGCAAGGGAGCTTTCCACATGGCGCAGCAGACCTCTCCTGCCTCGCCCATTGCTCCCCTCTACAGTGTGCTTCAGTGGATCCGACTGTTCTGCTTCCCACTCTGTCTCTGGTGAATCCTCTTACCACCCCCATACCTGTGGTCTACAACCCAGCTCTTGGATGTATAAATAAGTAAATCTTTAAAAAAAAAGAAAAGAAAATGACAAAGCAAATACAGTAAAATGCTAAAATTGGCATATCTGTATAAAGAATAGAAAGGTATTCTCTATACTCTTGCAACTTTGTGTGCAAAAATGCTTTTTAAAATAATGATACACAATTCAAATAATACAGTAAAAGTAAAAGTAAAGTGATAATATAAATGACGATTTGTTCACATGAAAATATGTTCTTGATACACTATTAAGTGAATAAAGCTTATAGGTAGAATATGAGCCAATTCCTGTAAAAACAAACATATAAGCTCAGAAAAAATTCCAGAAAGTTCAGTAGTAGTTATTTGTGGGTGGTAGGAAAATATACAATATATGCTATGTCACATATAGAATATATGTATTTTTTTAATTTTATAACCCCATATTCTTATTTTTTGCATAAAAGTATCTACTGTTTATATGCGCAAATTCACCATTTTGCAAAGAATACAAAATCCAGGACTTAGCACACATAGTGGGCGTGATCTCAGAGGCAGCATTCACAGAAAAATGATGGAAGTGCTCAAGCAGTCACACTTAGGTGACAAGACTGTCACTGAATATTGTTCATTACTTTCTTTAAACATTATAGTAAACTATACATAACATAAAAATAACCATCTTCATTCTTTTTTTTTTTTTTTAGATTTATTTATTTATACATACAGCTGGGGTACAGGCCAGAGGTGTGGAGTGGTGAGAGGCTTCACCAGAGACAGAGTGGGGAGCAGAACAGGCAGATCAGAAATACACTGCTGAGGGGAGCAGCGGGCGAGGCAGGAGAGGTCTGCCGCACCATGTGGGACTCTCCCCGGCTGGGCGTCGAACTCGCATCGCTGCTGCCGACAGCTCCACAGCCCAGCACCAACTGCTGCGCCACCAGGGAGGCCCACCATCTTCATTCTTAAGCGTATGGGTCAACAGCATCAAACACAATGTCATGTAACCTCAGCAACATCCTTTCCCCTAACTCTCTTCATTTTGTAAAACTGAAACACCCAAGGTATCACTTTTATACATAGAAAATAAAATTCTTAAATTTAAAAAAACTCCAAAAGAAAATACATAAAAATATACTGTTCACTTTGGATGGTGAAATATAAAACTATATTACATGTTAATTTTGGAATGCTTCTAGATCACTTTTCTAGGGTTAATGAGTGTCTGCATTACTTTAAAGCAGTTTGACAGGAAACAAAAGCACCACCACAGAACTGCTGAAAGGGTTAAGTGAAAAAGTTCCCAGTGCGGTGGCTAGAACAGAACAGGTGCTCGAGAAATGGGCATGTTTTTTCCTCTGCAAAGAAGAAATGCTTCCATTTTACAGCAGATATGAAAATGAGAATTACGTTTTGTTTCAGACTTTCATTAAAGGCGAAAGACCAATATGTAAAAAAACTGCACATGACATGTTCCATCAAAGTCCACTGATTAGAAAGTACTGTTTTAAAGTGGTAGATCAAGTCACAAATGTGTAAATAAAACAGATTCTGGGGCAGTATTATTCAAAGTCTGGACCCATCGTTCAGTGGATCATGAATTCAATTAAGTAGATCATAATTGTTAATTTTTTAAAAGCCAAAACAGAACAGAATAGGAAATACCAAAGTGCCTCACACATACTAAGTGTTTTTTCATTTTTGTGTGTACTATGTTGTGATATTAAGTGTGTGCGTGTGTTTTACAATGGGTCATCGTTCCAAAATTTTGAAAGCCACTGTTCTAGAGTATTGCATTTATAAGAAAGGAAAGAATTGAGTGTCCCGTCAGTAAAAAAGTCAACAACAGGGCCTCCTTGGTGGTGCAGCGGTTGAGCGCTGAGCTGTGGAGCTGTGGGCAGTGGTGACACGAGTTCGACACCCAGCCAGGGAGATTCCCACATGGCACAGCAGACCTCTCCTGCCTCGCCCACTGCTCCCCTCAGCAGTGTACTTCAGTCTATCTGCCTGTTCTGCTCCCCGCTCTGTCTCTGGTGAGCCTTCTCGCCGCCCCACGCCTCTGTCCTGTACCCCAGCTTGTATGCATAAATAAATAAATCTTTAAAAAAAAAAGTCAACAATATTTGACCCAATTCCCAGGAAGTTCAAAAAAGGATGTGAAGGGCTGAATTCTTTTTAAACAAGGGCTTATTCAAGAACATCTGGCCGGTCAGGAGCTGACCTCTCTACCCCACCGCCTATTGTGGAGTCTTTAAGCTTTAGTTCAACCATCCTTTTCATGGGCGTCTGTCCACATGCAGCAAGCATTTTTCCAGGTTTATTTCATTTCTTGAATGCCTACTATGTGGCAGGCATAGGCTGAGAGCTACAGGGAATACAAGGCTAGATTGGACCTACCCAGTCTGCCAAAAAGCTCACCAGCTCACCGTCAAGTGCTGGGGCTGCTGTTTACTTACTCCATAATCAGGACCACCCAGCTCCTTTATCCGGACCTCCCAGTGTCCTTTCTCTCTTAGTAGTTTGTTAATTTCATCATTCAGGTCACGAATTCGGAATTCACCTAAACCAGCTAGAAAACAAAAACATCAAAATAACGCTCAATGTCATATCCTTTAAAATGAATGTCAACACCTACAAAGATAAACAACATAAAATAATTCACTTAAATATAAGAAAAACTATCAAAACCAAACAAGCAGAAGGGCAAGGATTATGAACTGAGTTCCCACCAACACAGGGGAAAAAGTATCCTTAAAAACAAAACAGCGCGGGCCTCCTTGGTGGCACAGGGGTTAAGTCTCAGCACTATGAAGCTATCGGCAACCACTGCAGCATGAGTTCAATCCCCAGCCAGGGAGATGACCCACGTGGTGCAGCAGACCTCTTCTGTCTCACCCGCTGCTCCCCTCAGCAGTGTACTTCAGTAGATCCGTTTGTTCTGAATCCTTTCACCACTCCCATACCTCTGGCCTACAACCCAAATCTTGTATGCATAAATAAATAAATCTTTGGAAAAAAAAAATAAAACAGCTCATCCTCATTAGCAACTGAAGCAATCCTGCAGTTTCATTTACACAACTATTAAACTAATAAAATCTTAGAGGTAGGGGGCTTGGCATCCAAGGGCAGTAAAGGTGCCGTGAGGCTGGTGCAGCACCTGCGGCCAGCTCCCAGTGTCGGCTGAGCCCTTCCAGGAAAGCAGTGTTGTTATGTGGAACATCTTTTGGCAAAGGCTAAAGCCTGAGAATGAAGCATAAAGCACTTTTGAAAAAGAGGTACACAAGGTACCAAGGGCTGAAAGCACTGAGAAGCAGAAAAGGTTACTGGGCCCTGAAACATGGTCGGATGTTGCAAAGCACTGCCACTTTCTCCACTGAAATGCCATCCTACCTCTGCCCAATGTCAATTGAACACATGTGGGGCTCCATTTCTGGACTTCTTATTCCACCCACTGGTGTTTAGGACTATCTCTCACCAACACCACATTATCTTGAGTACTGTAGCTTTATGTTGACTCTTCAAATTAGGTGACATGAATTATTTCAATTTTATTCTTTTTCACAATTGTTTTGACTCCTCTAGTTTCTCTGCCTTCCCATTTAAATTTAATAAACAATCTGTCAACATATACAAACAGATTCTGCGGAGATTTTGATTTATAATATTCAAAAAGAGAAAGAATTAACATTTAAAAAATTATTTTGTGTAAAAGAACTGGAGTGTAGGCCAGAGGTAAGGGGGCTGAGAGGATTCACCAGACACAGTGGGGGACAGAACCGGCAGATTTGCTGAAATAAACTGCTGAGGGGAGCAGCAGGCAAAACGGGAGCGGTCTGCTGCGCATGTGGGTCAGCTCTCTGGCCGGGATCAAACTCAGGCAGTAGCGGTAACAATGCTGGCACTTAACCTCTAGGCCACCAGGGAGGCCCCAAGAATTAACATTTTTACTATGTTGAATCTTCTCACCCACAAACACCACATTTCCCTTGACTTACCTGGGTCTGCTTTAATATCTTTCATGTGTTGCTATTTTCGGCATACAGAACAGCCATATATTTTGTTAAATTTACACCTAGGTATTTCTTGTGTTTCTGGTGCTTTTATAAACAGCAGCTTTTTAAAATGTTTTATTTCTAATTTTTCATTTCTAGTATATAAAAACAGAAGTGATTTCTGAGTCTTGACCTTCTATTCTGTAACTTTGCTAAACTCAATCATTTTAGAAATTTTTCTGTAGATTCCTTAGGATTTTCTTTCTTTCTTTTTTTTAAAGATTTTATTTTTGCATACAAGCTGGGGTGCAGGTCAGAGGTGTGAGGTGGTGAGAGAGTTCACCAGCGACAGACCGGGGAGCAGAACAGGCAGATCTACCGAAATACGCTGCTGAGGGGAGCAGCGGGCTAGGCAGGAGAGGTCTGCCGAGCCATGCAGGATTCTCCACGGCTGGGCATTGAATTTGCACAGCAGATGCAGACGGCTCCACAGTGCAGCGCTAACCCGTTGCCCCACCAGGGAGGACCTCTCTTAGGATTTTCTACATGGAAAATTATGTCATTTCGGCATACAGAGCTTTATTTCTTCCTTTCCAATCTGTATGCTTTTTATTTCCTTCTCTTGCTTTACTGCACTGGCCAGGAATCCCAGTATGACACTGAAAAAAAAAAAGTGGTGAAAATGGGGCATCCCTGGTGGCACAAGGGGTTAAGTCTCAGCATTTTGAAGCTATCCACGGGCACAGCAGCATGAGTTTGATCTCTGGCCAGGGAGCTAACCCACATGGTGCAGCAGACCTCTCCTGTCTCGCCCACTGCTACCCTCAGCAGTGTATTTCAGTAGATCCGTCTGTTTTGCTCCCCACTCTGTCTCTGGTGAATCCTCTCACATACACCTCTCACTCCTCTGGTCTACACCCAAGCTCTTGTATGCAAAAATAAATAAATTTTTAAAAAATAATAAATAAATTTTTAAGAAATAAAAGTGGTCAAAAAATGGCTCCCTCCACCATGTTTCTGATTGTAGCAGGAAAGCATTCAATCTTTCACTAAGTATGACATTGGCTATAGGCTTTTGGGTAGACATGCTTTATCAGGGTAAAAATTTCCTTCTTTTTCCAAGTTAACTGAGAGGTTTTTTTTTTTTGTTTTTTTTTTTAAGATTTTTATTTATACATACAAGTTGGGGTACAGGCCAGAGGCGTGGGGCGGCGAGAGGGTTCACCAGAGACAGAGTGGGTAGCAGAACAGGCAGATTAGAAATACACTGCTGAGGGGAGCAGTGGGCGAGGCAGGAGAGGTCTGCCACGCCATGTGGGATTCTCCCCGGCCGGGCATCGAACTCGCGTTGCCACTGCCAACAGCTCCACAGCGCAGCGCTTAACCACTGCGCCACCGGGGAGGCCCTAACTGAGAGTTTTTATCATGAATAAATTTTAAATAGTGTCAAATACTTTTTATGCATCTACTGAGATCATATGGTTTTCCTTCTACAGAACAGTGACATAGTAAATTACATTAATTTTTGAATACATGAATCAGCCATGCTTTTCCAGAACAAATCCTTCTTAGTTGTGATGTAGTATCCTTTTTATAGATTACTGGGTTTGATTTGCTAACATTTTTGACAACTTTTATGTCCATATTCATAAGGAGTACTGATCTATAGTGTCTTTTTTTCTTACCATATCTTTGCCTGATTTTAATATCAGGGTAAAGCTGATACAAAAATTTATACAACGAATTAGGAAATGTTCTCTCCTCTTTAGTTTTCTAAAGGAAACTGTGTAGAACTGGTATCATTTTTTTCCTTAAATGTTTGGTAGAACTGACCAAAGAAATCATTTGGGCCTGGAAATTTCTCTACTAGGTACAGTAAACACTGTCTCTAAACAATGGTACTAGTTACATTTTGGGTCGGCTAATTCTTTGTAGGATGTGCTGTAGGATGCCTATTAACCCCCTGGCCTCTATTCACCGCACGCCAGTAGCACCCCACCACTTGTATCAATCAAAGTTTCTCCATATACTGCCACATGAGCCCCGGAGGTCTAAAACCTAGTCATAGTGACCAGGATAAAAAGACCACACAAATGATGAATACCAGGAGTAAAAGTAGAAACACTACTATAGACTTTACTCACACTGAAAGGGCAATAATGGGATACTACAAATAATTTTATGCCCACAACTCAGATGAAACAGACCACTCCTTGAAGCATACAAACTACCAAAGCTCACTTAAGAGAAGTGGTTCTTAACCAGGGACAACTTTGCACATCCCTCCCTCTGGGGGGTCATTTGACAGTATACGGAGAATTTTTGATAGTTACAACAAAAGAAGAAAAAAAAAAGCATGTTGTTTAATTCCAAATATTGAGGAAATGTTCGGGTATCTTTCTGTGGATGATTTCTGCCAGTTATGTTATCATCAGAGAACTACTTTGCAAGATTTCAATTATGCATAATTTTCTATCATTTGTTTGTAACCCAGAATGCGTTCTATTTTAGTAAATGTTCCATGCACTCTTAAAAAAAAGGATATCCCTTTTTGCCTAGTGAAGTGTTACTAGGTACAATGTTTTATAAATGTCAACAAAGGCAAATTGATTGATAGTATTATTCAGTTCTTCTGTGTCCTTACTGATTTCTATCCTTTTGTTCTATTGGTTATTGAGAGAGGAGTGTGGAATCCCCAAGTCTAACTGGATTTGAGAGTCAGCATTTAAAAGACAGGCTAGCTTACCATTCTGTATTTGAGCCACTTTTTTAGAGATCTCCCCAATGATCTGTGGGGGAAAAAAAAGGGTAATCCATTTTAATGACTTTTGAGTATGTCTGAAAGCACAGGAAAAATACAATTTAAAATTAGTAATTAAAAATACTTAGAATTCTGGTTTAAGAGACATTTAGATAAAAAGAAGCAATCAGAAAGACTTGTTACTTCTACTAAGATCAAATTCCCACAGAATGTACCTGCCGTCTCCATTTCTCAGCTTTGGGCAGCTCAGTGCACTCTGAAGCGAGGAAAGGTCTTCGTTCCTAAATAGAAGGAAAAATGCGTGTTACTACTATACAAATTACAAGCTTTATGCAGCATTCACTACTGATTTAGGCCTGAAGCCTAAAATGTCTAATGATCTACATATATTTGTAGTTTCAATTCCAGATGATCTTCATCAAGCCTTAATCCTCCCTCTGCCATCTCTCCTTAAGAAACAATTATATGGGCCTCCCTGGTGGCACAGGTTAAGCGCAGCACTATGAAGCTATCCAGAGCCACCGCAGCATGAGTTCAATACCTGGCCAGGGAGATTCCCACATGGTGCAGCAGCCCTTTCCTGTCTCACCCGCTGCTCCCCTCAGCAGTATATTTCAGCCCATCTGGCTATTCTGCTCCCTCACTCTGTCTCTGGGGAATCCTCTCACCACCCCACACCTCTGGCCTACATCCCAGCTTGTATGCATCAATAAATAAATCTTAAAAAAAAAAAAGACACAGTTACACTGGCAAAAACATTCACCACATTGTATCTAGACAATGAGTCAACAGAAATAACTTAAATGGACAATAAAAAATGGCTAAGTAAACTAGGTTATACCATTTCATGGCATATATACACAATCTTAAGAAATGATGGCTATTGGTACTTAGAACAAATACACATACATATACATGTGTGCATGCAAGTGTGTACATAATGAAAATGGGTATTTTTGCATAAATTTATATATGTAAAAAATGGTACATATATCCCTAATATGGCTGAGTTTCCTATTATTCAATATCAGATAGAGTTGGGATAAGAAGGGGACCCAAGCATCACATACAGAGAAGCAGCCAGGTCATCACACAGCCCCAGTTGTCAGGAGATACATCTGGAAAACAAGTGTCTACTCTTTCAAAGGGCTTCAGCAAGTACAGACAAGAAATAGGAAGATATGGAATTTCAAGTCAGCCCAGGCAGATTTACACCACCAACCTTCACTTTTCCTTCTTCCAGCTGAGCTTGACGAAATCTTGCTAAGGCCGTCCTACCAGGAAGAGAGAAGATTCCATTAGATCCTGCTCACAGATTTCTTTTTTTTAAAAAAGATTTTGTTTATGTATGCATGAAAGAACTGGGGTATAGGCCAGAGGTGCAGGGGGTGAGAGGATTTACTAGAGACAGAGTGGGGAGTAGAACAGTCAGATCTACTGGAATACACTGCTCAAGGTAGTAATGGGCAAGACAGAAGAGGCCTAATGTGCTATATGAGTTAGCTCCCTGGCTGGGACTCGAACTCAGGGCATAGTGGTGCTAGCATGACAGTGCTGAGACTTAACCCTTATGCCACCAGGGAGGCCCTGCTCACAGATTCTTATCACCCAAGTTCCTGAATGGGGCAAATCTACTCACGAGCATAATTAAGTTGTGTGTGAGTGCGCGCATGCGCACACGTGCACACATGTGTTTTTAAGAAGCCAGAGAAGTTAAGGGTTTTATTGTTTCAAGGAACATTATAAGGCCTTTTGTGTACCTGAACACCCAACTATACCCGCATATAAGGACTCTGGGAACTAATCAGACCAATGTGATGAGCAACATGCCCAGATGCTAACAGACTAGTATCTTTCACTCTCACAGCCCCACAGCCCCTGCACCGCCCCAGTTAAACATTCATCCAACCTAAGTTCTGGGAGCTGTCAGAAAACACTAGTGGGAAAAACAAATGGGCAAATATGGGGATACTTCTCAAAAGCTCACACACCAAAAGGACCAGAAACAAAAAGAGCTCCAGAGTGATATTAAGTTATATAAAACTGGCCAAAACTGAGTTGATACTTACATGGCTTTTTCCGCATTTCGGGCCTAAAAGGAAAGAGAAGGGAAGAAAAATGCCCATGTTTAAAATACTCTTATTTTTCACTTACACTTTCAGTAAAAAGCTTTACAAGGATAGTCACAAGCAGGACGCTAGAACTAGTGTACTCACAAAGGCAACAACGAAAAATCGAAAGATGACCAAATCCCCTGGCTTTACAAGTACTGCTCCCTCTACACAAAAATCTTCACTCCTCCACTCTCCCACCCTCTTGGCAATGGCTAACTCCAATTCATCACTGAAAATGTACCTGTGTTATCCATCCCAGACCATCCGTGGCCCTTTCTTTCCAGCCTGGCTGCTACTCAGGTTAATACCACCCTGGCACTTTCTGTCTACCATCAGAACTGTGTTTCCTGCCAGTGGTATTTGGGAAAGAAAGGTCTCAAGACTGACTTTACAAAGTGAGTTTTATTGAAGTACTGTCACACTAGCATCAAGTCAATAATCCTGAAACAGCATCAGGTAGGGAACATGTTTTTGGGGTTGTAGTTTAAGTTGGGGAAGCACTTGCTGAGAAGGGCTGTGAATTTTACTCCCAGCTCTTCCATTTACTATCCCTGAGAAATAGTCTTAAGGTTCACTCTCTGCTGTGTCAGGCAACACCACACTGATGACGGGAGTCGTGGAGCAGGCTAGAGTGCAGGGTGCTGCGGGAAAGCATGATCCTGGCCTTTTATTGACAGAAAAGGGTGGGTCAAACTATATATTGGATTTAGGGAGTGAGTCCAATTATACACACCCAACTCCCACCAATGGCTCTAATCTCCTTAACAGGGTGTTCCACAGATTAGTCAATGGCGGAAAAGCACATCAGGCACTAGCCCCTTGGGCCGTTACACCCACAACTCTCCATCTTTACAACAGGGATCAAATCTCTTTATCTGACAGAGATGTCATGTTGATTTAATGAATTGAATACAGAAAGACATCAGTTACGCAATTTACAGATGCTCAGCAAAAATGAGTTCAATTTAAATCTCCTGACACTCCCTTGCACACAGGAACAAACTTGGCTAAAGCTTAGTGGATAAAAGAACACAACATCAACTTGTAACAGGGTGGTCCCCAGGAGAAAGGGTATGTCCCAGGTTCCCTGTCCCACCCAAGTTCGGGTGGCACTGAGCAGGATATAAGAAGCTTGAGAAGACACACACACAGAGAACACTCAGAGGAGACACACACAGAGGAGACACACAGAGGAGACAGAACACACAGACAGAAGACAGGAGGAGATGGAAGAAGGATGGAAAGCCAGAAGAGGCCCAAGGAGCAGAGAGACTTGTAAAGAAGCTGCACTGGCCTGGACTGATTGAAATAGATGTGGGTGAGAGACCCGTGGGGAAGTTAACGATGGCTGTGTTGATTTTGGTTTTGATTTTGTTCTGTTCCTCTCAGAATTGTCTGTTTCTGACCCTTATGTGTGGGTCCCTGCTGAAAGGTATTTTGGTTCCTGCCAGAATTGTCTGGCTGTTTCTGACCCTTATGTGTGGGTTCCTGCCAGAAGCTGTTCTAGACTCATGGCAGGCTTTCGAGACTTGCTTTCGGCCAATACCATTTGGGTGGACTTTTACCCATGAGGAGTTGGTTAACATTGTGTGCTTGACTTAGAAAATATATTCTTTGTCTTCCCTGTCCTTTCTAGTTGTATTAAAGTCTGTTTCCACAAAAGGTCCTATATGTTTTGTATTGATGCGGCAGATGGCAGAACCCATTTAGACCAGGACAGGTCTGGGGTTTCGGAGGTGTCCCTCTCCTGCCCTGTAACAAACTAATGAATAAAATTAAAAGGCTCTTCCAGGGGAAGCTAAAGTTGTGTGTTCTATTTTATTATAGTCTGCAAATTCTAAATATTTAATTCAGTATTTTCTCAATGCTTAAAACAGCATGCTAGGTACTAGAAATGCTGTCACAGATCTTCCTTTTACGCGAAGTCCTAAGAACTGCCCTCCAAAATTATGACTCAGTGTGATAAGGGCAGGTAACCAGGGTGATGGAAAGCCACAAATATGACTGTGTGATGGACACAGTTACATAGGATACGCAACAACTCCTGTCATCAGAAATTTCAAGGTCCAGGGATTCTTCTTCCCTGTAAAGGAATGAAGAGATGGGATTCCCTGTGCTTGTTAGGGGAAAAAAAAAAATCCCGGCTGAGTAAGGCAGTATGAAGCAATAATTTGGGGCACATCAACCTACAACAAGGATGCTTCCAGCCCACTGGTTTCTCTTGTTTTTGGTATCTAGTGCCCATCAGTCCGGTTTCCAGTACATCTATAACCTTACTTTGGCGGCGTATGCTTCTCTTGGCGTTTTCACTTAACGAAAACATTACAGTACCCAACATGCATAAACTTATTCTTTTTACCAGCACTATGTGAATTCCCATATTCACATGCCGTGAGCGCTTCGAAGGTACAAAGAAGCCAAAGAACCATGACAAACTAGAGTGATTACACCCTCGTGCGGTAACACTACGACATTCAGTCATGTGATATTAACCACCTACAACGTGTCAGGCACGGTGAGACATTAAGGGAGCAATGGTTTAAACAAAACGAACAATCCAACCCCTACCCTCGGGAAGTTTATTTCTTGAGGGGGAGGCCGAGACCAGATAAAAATAATCCTATAAACATACAGTCACAACCGTTGTTCACCTCCCCTCTAGGGCTCGGGGGACAAACTATTTGACCCACGCCAGGAACGATGATTCGGAGCCAGTCCTGCTCCTGTTTCCCTGTCAGTAACTTAAAGTGCTTCATGGAGGCCTAAAGCACTGGCCCAGATGGTAGCGCGGTTTTCGAGGTTCCAGTTTTCTTCTCCAGGTTCTGACAGCTAAAGCGAGGCAGGAAGAGAATCCCCAAGCTACAGCCAAGGCAACTGAATGAAGCCCACAGTGATGCCGAGCTGAACCCCGACACCACGGGCGCCCTAAAAAGGGCCCGGAACCCTCACAATGTTCCCGCTCGCCCCCTCCCTCACTACCCCTACCCCACTCACCATGGTGAGAGTGAGGACGCTGCCCTGCGGCCTCGCGGCCCCTGCCCACCAAGAAGCTGCGCGGCCTCAAGTGAGGCTGACCCCGACAGGAACTGAAGATTCTCACTGACGTATCGCCGATTTTCCTGTCGGAAGACTATAAGGAAAGGACCAGAAATGAACAGTGAACGGACACGGGGGAAGAGCAGGAAATGCACGCGAGCTCCCGCAAGCCGCTTTCCGGTGGTGACCGGATGACGCGCCAGCGCGCGCGAACGAAGAATGAGGATATTGGCAAAATTGCGCTTGCGTGGAGGAAGTGACTACCCTCTCAGCTCAGCCCTGGGGTGCGGTTTAGCTCTCGCGATAACTAGTACTGCGGAAGCGAAATTACTCCCGTTAATTAGTGATATTGCGGGAGCGGGTACGCGGACTGCGTCCCTAACCGCACTGCGGGTGTGTGGTTGTTGCTCTCGATACTAGTCCCATCAGCCCTCTTCTGAATCTTCTGTGAGAGGGAACATGTTCTTTTTGGAAGTTACTCGTACTCATCCCTCTGAATAAACTGAGTCCTTAAAATCGACTGGAGCAACGGGACAAGGTAACTACCTACCTGCGTGGACGAGGCTCGGCAGCTCCAGGTGTGGAAGCTGCAGCATCCAGCTAGCGGTCGCCAGAGCAGCCCTCTGGGCAGATCAGAGGGAGACTGTTCGGAAGTTGGAGCTGGCCCTGCTTCCTAAACTCCGCATTTCGCTGTCATTTACTTGAGGCTTTGCTTTTTCTGAGATTTTTCTTCTCTTGAAACAACGGGACCTATCAGGGCTGCACCACTTCTCGGGGGCCACCTTCATTTAAACTAAGAAATTTAGGGTCCAGGGGAGAAAAGGCCACTTACTTGGAGGAAGTTGGTTAGAACGCTGGTAGGTGTCACTGCCCAGACACAGGCGGTCAGCCAGTGTGATGGGCTCAGTATTGGGGTCATTTGATACTTAGACAAGGACCACAGACCTGTATTTGGGATCTGGAGGGAGGTCCCTGATAGGCATGATTCTGGTGGCTACTCTACATGGTGTCAGCAGTTGAGTGGGTTGTGGTGTGGAGTTCTGGTAGCAATTCAGCCAGACACCCCGGTTGAATTTTTCCTTGGTGCTTCAGCTATGGTGACTTCCTCTACCACATGTTGGGCACCTTAACTGCAGCCAGAGGGCACAAACAGGGTGGAGGGTAGCTGACATGTAGTTCAGGATTAGACAGAACAAACGGGAACATAAAATAGACACCCGTATCTCAGTCTGGATGGTGACAAGAACAGTCTTTCTCTCCTTAAAAGATCTAGGTGGGCTTATGACCACCTACCAGACTCCCATCTTCCCACCTTTCTGGAAGTAGGTGTGATCTGTAAATAATGGCCAACGGAAATTGAATTGGACGAATATATGCCACTTAGGTGGTGTCCATGAAAAGTATGGACAGTCCTTCCCCCTGTTTTTGCATCTGTCTGGCTCAACAAGCAACAGAGGCTCTATTTTTGCCTAACACATACACACACGCACTGTAGTACCAACCCAAGGAATGCAAGTATTATTCACATGAACAGTGATTCAGTGGAGAGCAGCGGTGGCAGACAGGAAAAGTCCCCCAAGATGTCATCTCAATTCCCGAAAATTGAATGTTACCTTACATGGCAAGAGACTTTACAAGTGTAATTGAATTAAGAATCGTGGTATAAGATTATCCTAGATTATTTGATGCTAGTAAGAGGGAAGCCAAGGGCCGGAGTTAGAGATGGAACCATGGAAGTAGTGCGATGTGGTCATGAGCCAAGGAGTGCAGAGTGCCTCTAAAAGCTGGAGAAGGCAAGGATTCTCCCCCAAGAGCTTCTAGAAGGAAAGCAGTGCAGCTGGTATCTTTCAGTTCCTTAAGACCCACTTTGAACTTCTGCGCTTCAGAACTATAGAAAATGGCTAGTTTTAAGCCATTAAGTTTGTAAATTGTTACAGTAACAATATGAAACGTTTGCTAACTGGGAGTGCTGTCGAAACAAAATGTAGAAATAGTTTTGGAATTGGGCAGTGGGCAGGTCACTAAACAATGATAGAAAAATACCTAGGATGATTTGTAGATTGTTAGATATATGGCTATTAACTGTCAGTGAGGACTCTTGGAAGAGCACAATAGAGAAACTCTAGAGAATAATCATAGCAGACTGTTAATTAAAAAAAAGACACTGATAGCACTGTTGGGGAGGGTTCTAGAGAAACAGGAATGTTATTGAAGACTGAAAGTGGATTCCTACACAGTGGTGGGAACTTAGCTGAGCCGTGCCCTAAAGCAGCACTGTACACAATTAACTTGAATATTTATCTAAAGGGATTTTCTGCGTCTTGATACTTATAGTAAAATGCAAGAGCAGAGAGATAATCAAGGAAGGAACTGTTAAAATGGTACCTGGATTTGATTACTTGGGAAATCATCAGTTCATTCATTGCAAAAGATCCTAAAATCAGATTCACCATCACGGGAAGAGCACTATGCAAAATGACAAGTGGCAATGCATGGAAACATGATTTTTCATCTGACTCCCCCTTAATAAACATCCTTCCAAATGATAGTATAGGAATGGTACATTTTTTAGTTGGTGGGGAAAAACCTGTGCCTATTTTTATTCACTCTCCCTACAGAGCCACCAAATTCTTTGTCACCTCAGTATGTTTGGCAAGCCTGAAATAGGTTGCACCAGTGTCACTACACCTAAAAAAATTAAATAGCTTTCATAATGGAGTTCACAAAATACAAAACTGTCTGCTAAGGCAGGTCAATGCAGAATAAAAAGCAACAAGTAAAGCAATACATTTTTCTTTCCAAGGCATCTTTGACCTGATTCAGAAATAGCTAATGAAGCAATTTTGTGGTGTAGAAAGTGAATATAAATTTGACAGCTAGCATATCTAATCCCAAAAACTGGCAGCAAAACCAGTAGTGTAACTGTCATCCACAGAATCAGCAGTTTTGGACGTAAACACCAAGTTGGTTCTTGCTTCTGCTGCCATGTAGCGTTTAAAAACCAAACCCTGCCTCTGCATTTTTTTTCCTAAAAAAGGGCCTGCAAATCCAAGTTCAGACCTGTGCCATCTGTTCAGGTTGTATGTGGAATTTATGACCCCAAATATTAGTGGAACAAGCAAATGAACACAGCTTAAAGAGATGAGTGCTACTTCTTTTGTATTAGGGTAGTATCATTTGCAAAAATACTTTTCCAAAAGAAAAATACTATCTGCAAGCAATGAATGAAATGCCCAATTCTCTAAACTGGGTAAGCCCTAAATGAGGCAGAACTGTATCTGACCTTGAACCATTTGTTCAGGTCTAACCAAAAATTGCAAGACTCCTACCTCATCAGTGGTCTATGCATCAACATTAAGTACTAAGAAACATCATCAGTTCATGTGCTAATGGCTGACTCTGAAGGCAAATTCAGAAAGTATAACTATAGTAGGTAAGGGTTTCCCATTCTCCTTTTGGGGAAGTACTTCCCCTGCTCCACTCCACATGCACACACTTTTTAAGTGGCAGCCCCATGGCGATAACCTTGCTCCACTGACTACATTACTGGGGACACAAGAGGGCAGGCTCACTACAAAATAACCCTTTTAAAACTGGTACTTCCTAAAGGAAGGCAAAGACACAAAATGTGATATGAAAAAAATCCATACCAATGAAGTAGAAAAATCCTTACTAAGAAGTTATTGAGTTTATTACCTGTATCTGCCACCAACTTGGTATTTTTGCCTAAGCTTGGCTACTTGGCAATGCTCTGACTATTGCAGGGCTTTCAGCTGCAGCCCCTGGCTTCCAGGTCATAATGCAAAGTGTCTTTCCTTGCTGAAACCTGAGAACCAGCACGGCAGGGAGAGTAAGACCCATTAAGTGTCAACATCAAAAAGACTCAATGGAATTATCTCAGTCTCAAGTCTGTTTAGGAAAGTTATGTTCTTAGAAGAATAGAAACAAGTGTAAAAAGTCCAAGTTTGTTATTTTTAGTAAGCCACTACCCACATCCTTACCATCAAATAAATATGAGCTACTTTAGGGGACAGGCTTAATACCACAGCTTGCTATCAAAACATTTACTAGATTACAAGTAGCAGTACACAGTTTTAGAAGATTTTTTATTTATTTATGCATATAAGAACTGGGGTGTGGGCCAGAGGTGCGGGGGTGGGAGAATTCACCAGAGATAGTGGGGGACAGAACAGGTGGATCTGCTGAAATACTCTGCTGAGTGGAGCAGGGGGCAAGACAGGTGAGGTCTGCTGAGCCATGTGGGTTAGCTCCCTGACAGGGGATCGATCTCATGCCGCAACAGCTGGCAATAGCTTGATAGTGCTTAGACTTTAATCCCTGTGCCACCAGGGAGGTCCCAGGTCAGTTTTTTGTCAGGGTTTACAGTGGAGTTGAAAGTAGATAAATATGAAGCAGTTATGTTTAATGAAATGTCCTTTCAATTCTAAGGCAAGCAAAAAGGGACATTATATATAAAACCACTCTAAGAACATAACCCAAGTTCTCAGCTCCCAATCCTCAGTTCTTTCGCTAGGGTTGTCCTAGTACTTACCCCACACTTTTCAGTGTCACCCTAGAATCACCTAGAAGCTAATAAAATACTGATGTTTAGGACCCAGCACTGATAATTCAAGCCAAATGTCTTTCTTTATAGGGTAGAGGTTCCTAGCATCTTGGTTTTACAAGTTAACCATTAACCATTGTTAGACGTATGCTTTAAAACTGCTTTAGCACAGCAAGCACTTAAAGGGGCACACAACAAGCCCCTAATACCTGTTACAGACTGCAAATGGACCGCCTAATGCTTATTACAATCTATTAACAGAGTCCACTGCAAAAACAAAATGTTCAAAATCTTTTAGAGAACTTATGATTCTTACCAGCTTTAAATTCATGAAAGTTCAGGGCCTGCTTGGTGGCCCAGGGGGTTAAGATTCAGCATGAGGGCCTCAGTTCCATCCCCGACCAGGGAGCTAACCCACATATGGCACAGCAGACATTGCCTGTCTCACCCACTGCTCCCCTTAGTGTATTTCAGTAAATCTATTGTCCCCCATTCTGTCGAATCCTCTCAGCACCCATACCTGTGGTTTATGCCCCAGTTCTTCTACACAAAATATGTATCTTTAAAAATATTATGGGGACCTCCCTGGTGGCACAAGGGGTTAAGTCTCAGCACTATGAAACTGTCTGCAGCCACTGCAGCATGAGTTTGCTGCCCGGCCAAAGAGCTAACCCACATGGCGCAGCAGACCTCTCCTGTCTTGCCCCCTGCTCCCCTCGGCAGTGTATTTCAGTCTGCCTGTTCTGCTCCCCACTGTGTCTCTGGTGAATCCTCCTCTCCACCCCCACCCCATACCACTAGCTTACACCCCAGCACTTGTATGCATAAATAAAATCTTTAAAAAAATAAAATTATGAAGGTTCAGTCACAACAAATAATTAAAGCAAACAC
This sequence comes from Scalopus aquaticus, assembly GCA_004024925.1. NCBI lineage: Eukaryota > Metazoa > Chordata > Mammalia > Eulipotyphla > Talpidae > Scalopus > Scalopus aquaticus. The sequence continues at coordinate 109,176 of PVIJ01000335.1, forward strand.
ATCCAAAAGAGTATGAGACAAGTATTAAGAGACTACTATGTACAAAAAACTTGGGACACCTCCAAGTATCTCAAGGCTTTACTTCCAGCACTTTAAGTAGAAATGGTTGCAATTGCACCTATATAATCTAAATGTTTTCTGGAAGTCAATCACAAGTTCTATGCTACTGATCAAAAGAAAATGCATTATTTTGCACACTGTAGTGCAGTCCTGCACTGGGCTCCTGAAAACCGTTCAAGTGCATCAGATGTATCTAATGTGCTAAATCCCATCACTGAAACCTTCCACTGTAGTATGTAGGGCAATATGCATAGTATATTGGTTCTATGGCAAACGAGCTCTAGAAAGGAATCTTCGCAACTGTTTTTGAAGTGTCAAAGAATGCAGAACAAATTTTTAGACTTGCTAAACCAAAAGACAGGTTCAATGGTAAAAGTTATTAAAAGTGAAGCTTTCTTTACTATGCAATTCTAAATTAGATTGAATTCTCACTAGAATATGCTGTTACATGATCCTTCCCATTCCAGCTAGATAGAATATACCACTTCCCACAGAAAATGTCTCACTCTGCCATGATTAGAAATCCAAGTCACATCTCCAGATCCCAGAATTGCTACATATTGACATTGTGTCCCACAAATAATTTCACATTAAAAAAAAAATCAAACTCCAGTACAAGTTACAATTTTCTTACACAAAATCAAGGTACTAGAGTTTTTTCCCCGAAACTCCAACAGTGATCTATTAAGAAATCCAACCTTTATATGGTGTTTTAAAGTGATATTCAGAATTTATAAGCAGCTTATCACTCAGTATAATTTGGTTATGCTGAACCAGTAGAAGCATTGGACACTACTATCCCATTATGTTCCAAGTTTACAAACTCAGTATCAAAAGGAATGTGATACTAAAACTATTAAGTGAAAGGATACTAAGGACAGGTTACTAAATTTTCAGGGAAATACGTCATTACCATGAAAATGAGATACTGCTTTAGACACCGTGTTCTATCAACAGTAAAACAAATACTACACGTTTAAAACATTCTTGCCAAAACAAGTTCAAGCTGACCCTAATAATCCAAGTCTTTAGGACAGGAAATACTGGGGGTACAAATGACATGAAAAAAAAGCATAGGAGATAACCTCTTAAAAATCAAGGTTACAAGGCAAAAAGTGGGGTCTATAAAAATTGTATTTGGTTAATAAGTTTCTTTGGTGTCTCTTAATCCCCTAACAGTGCCCCACTTTTTCCCTTAGTTTGGGAAAACTTGATTTTTTAAAAATATATATACATCTGGGGCTATCTGGATATTGTGTTAGGGATCAGATGGCACTAGGGAAGTGAATTTTTAACAGTTATTGTGTGTTAACAAAGTACATCTTAACTCTAAACAGACATGTCAAAACCTTCAGTGAAGTCACATCTGCAACTTTCAAATGGCTCACTAATAAGTATTTGCTGGTAAATCTACATGGAGGGTACAATTGTCCATTGTTGTTTCTTTTTAATGTTTTATGAAATCCAAGTTTGTAAGAGTTAATCTGATCCACTCCTTTAAGAAACTGATCAAGCTTGAAAAGTTAATCTTTCTTTCATCCCCTCAACTCATGTTAAAATAAAAACCCTTGACCATTTATATGAGCTAGTTTACAGGGATGTGACTCTCAACAGGTATATGAGAAATATTGGGGTTGATTTATTTCTAGTCTATCTTCTGAGGAGGAATTCACTTCAAAAATCTGGTCTTTTACCCAAAATCAAAAAGCCATTAATCCCCAAACCAACCATTTATGTAGTAAGATTATCACTCTGACAACGTTTTCAAGTCACCTGTAAACAAAGTCCTAAAACAAAGCATTACTCCCTACATCAAATGTTCATTGGCCCCTACCAATTATCTTGATTTTTCTGTAAAATGCTTCTAGGTTGTACTTAATCATCAAGATCAAGGAAAATAAATGTTCTTCTAAGACAATACTGTGGTGGTCTGCTATGAGTTTTTAATTGTGTATATTGAAGGATCTTTAAACAAAGACAAGCTAGATACTACAAATACAGCACTAAGGTGTAAGGTTTTGTGAAGCAAAATGTTCTTAATATTTCATTTGCTATTTTGTTTTGCTTCTCGGGGACAGAAAATATTGAGGGGCTAAACCAAACTTAGTTGCATGTAAGCGATTTGAAAACAGGCCTTCCCTTATGCTTTCCATGTCTATGATAGAAACTAAAATTATCAAGGTATCTGAATGTGCTTGGCTAACATGAGATACACCATTTATTCACTAATAGTATCAAGAAAAAATTAAGCATGTAAAGATAGCCAATTTTTTTGTATGAATACATGTCATGATGGCACTTTCTTGCCTGCTTTGGATTATTTAATTTGATCAAGCTGAGACACCAACACTTCAACAGTGAAGTGATACCTACAAGGAGGATGAAAAATCTACACTACATCCAAGGCAAAGAATGACAGTCAGGGCCTCCCTGGTGGTGCACTGGTTAAGCAATATGCTGTGGAGCTGTTGGCAGGCGACACGAGTTCAACACCCAGCTTGGGAGATTCCCACCTGGCGCAGCAGACCTCTCCTGCCTCGCCCGCTGCTCCCCTCAGCAGTGTATTTCGGTCAGTCTGCCTGTTCTGCTCCCCACCCTGTCTCTGGTGAACCCTCGCGCTTCCCCACTCCTCTGGCCTGTACCCCAGCTTGTATGCATAAATAAATAAATCTTTAAAAAAATCACAATCAGATAAAGAAGGCAAAAAATGAACTAAGTTTGGAAGCATGTCCTCCAGTCAAACTGGGGATAAAAAAGAATAGAGGGCATAGGGTGGGAAGGATACCTGTCCTTCAAACAAATGAAATTCCAATAACTTACATAAACTGAGTTAATTAAACCAAATTTGAAGGTTCACCTCAACTCTAGATCAGATCCTAGAAAAATAGAAGGAATCAAACATTTCAGATCCTTTAAGGCCAGGGGAAAAATGAAACGCTAGGTCATTAAAAAATGCTCAGAATGAGTACTAAAGGGCATCACTATAATGGACTACAGAGCTATCCGGTAACATAAAGAGCTAAATTTTCCATAACCCTGCAAAACAAATACTAATGTTATATAAAGTTCATGCTTCCTTATAATAGTTACTTTTCAGTAATAAAGGTATGACTGAGTTAGTACAAAAAGAACAGTACAAACTGTCAGCTTTCAGTCCTCCACATTCCCCTCTTTAATATGGCATTTTGCACTATATACATTAACGAAAATTTGAAACAAACAAAAAGAACTTTAGTCAAACTCCCCTTCCTCCTCCAGCTTTATTGGATAGTTTAAAAGTACATTTCTATTTTCTAGGACTTCAGTTGCTTTTTCCATCTGACTTTTAAAAACTGATTACAGCAAATGAAACACAGTTGTCTAAGTGATATAGTATACAAAAATAACATCTTGATTTCTGTGAAAATGCATTTCTCTGCAATTCCTGAATAGCTCCAAATTATGCTCTGAGCATAGATGTTTACTCTGGGTTTTGGATTTAGTCTTTGAAAAAAATGTGTTCTAAACTTTTGCCATCACTATCTGTACATCCAGCATCAACGCTGTGATGAAGTTGTTCCTGTTTAGGCTTTGATCCCGATTTCTCTCGGTTAACCATTAACAAGCCTGTTTGGTTTTTTATGTTATTTACTCCCACTCAACTGTATGTTCTATGTAGGGCCTGATACAGATGTTACTGATGTTATTTAACAGCTACTGAGGTCAGATAATCCAAGGCCATCATTACGCTAAAATTAGTTATTTATGGAAGATCACAGACACTTCCAGAATTGGTTTTACCTCCTACATGGGAACATATTCAAGAAACCCAGAATGGGCTTACTGGTCTGACTCAACTCTTCCCATTCAATCCCTATTCACCAGTGGCGCGGAAAGGGGGTTCTTTAACAAAGCATTATACATAACACCTCTACCAAACTAAACATAAACTTTTTTTTTGTAGTTAAATGCAGAAAGTCGATTTTTTTTCCACCCCTTTCCTCCTTTTACACGGCAAGTAAAGCTCACTGGCCTGGGAATAGCCTCTATCTGCCAACCTTTGGCCAGTGAAGAGGATTCAGAGAAAATAATACAACCATCAATCAGAAAAAGGAGGGGCGACAAAGGAAAATAATTAAGCTGTGGCCTCAATCGTGCATTCCCGTGCAAGGTGCCCTGACTCGCCACAGCGGTAACAGTTGACTTCACTTGTCTTGCTGCAGTTGATGGCTACATGACCAGTTTCACCACACCTAAAAAAAGAAATTAAATAGCTTTCATAATGGTGTTCAAAAAACACAAAACTGCTAAAGCAGTAGTCACTGCAGAACAAAAAGTGGAGAAGTGAAGCAATATATATTTTCTTTTTAAGAGTTAATCTCGTGACAAACCCCTCCCCGCCAAGTAACCTCTAAGAGGAGGAATTAGGTGACAAAATTACTCAACTGTACAGCCTAATCCATAAAACTAAAATTCTTACCATAAGAGATCAACCAACATCGAAACCGAAATACTGGCCAAGGCATTCTATTTTTATGTAAGTTAATACTAAGATTTTATGGATGTATACATATCAAACTTATTAAATTGTACACTCTAAATATAAGCAAAACTCACAATCACAGATAAAGCAAAACTCTGAGATTTCTCCAAAATCTTTGAAAACTCCACATTACCATAACATTATTTTTAACACTTTGTGGTCCGCTCACGTATTTACGTGTTCATCTAGTCTCCGGTTTTTCATGCCACGGTGGATTTATTTGGAACTATTATGAGCTATTTCTTTGATCGTACTCAGTCTAGAAGCTTTAATCTCTATGCATTTAAAATTTCATTAAAATATATCCAGTAGTTCAGGAGCTTTGTGTGTTTTATTGAATGCTTATACCATTCATGCAATGGCACAGAAAATAGGCGGCACACAAAGTGTTAAGACAAAGCAATCCCAGTTGCATAAGCTGTTCCTGTTGCCTTGAGTCACTGAAATCATGGCAAAAAAGTGACTAATGTATACATACACAGGCTGCTGGTTATAAATGCTAAAATATGTTATCTGGTCACAGCCAGCTTTCACTGAATGAACTGATGATCTATAAAGTCCTTCCCCTTTATAGCTAATTCATCTGAGAAACATCATCAGTAAACTTGCTTCCAGCAACACTTTAATTACTTACCTATAGCACTTCACTTTGGTGCAGTCTTTTTGGATGTGTCCAAATTCTCCACAAGAATAGCACTTCTGCTCATCCGCGTGGTCACAGTCACGAGCCAGATGGCCTGGTTTGCCACAGTTGTAGCAGCACTGCTCCCGCTCTCTCTTGGGCTCCTTGCAGTCCTTGGCAATGTGGCCACCTCTACCGCAGTTATAGCAGGCTTCAACAATAAGGAAAAGAAGCAGACCAAGACTATAAAACCTTTTACAGTACTGGTATATTTTAAATCATACAAGGCCTCAAATGTGTAAAATATTCTCCAATGCTATGTTCAGTAATACATGCTCACCTCAAGTTCTAGAGAGAGATGAATAAAAGTGTTAAACACTTACCATCCTCCTGAAGATCACAATCCTTGGCAAGATGACCAGACTCACCACAGCGATAACAGATGTCTGGAAGAGACGAGGAAACAAACTGGAAACCTATTTTGAGCAGAAACAAAAAAGAAAATTGGCTAATTAGACCAGTCTTAATACTAATGAATACTAAAATACATCAAAATTTTTTATTCGACAAAAATACCTCTATCCGAGGTAAAACCACCTCTGCCACGGCTTCTCATTCCACGACCACGGCCTCCACCAGTAGGACACTCTCGGGCCCAGTGACCAGATCGTCCACACTTGAAGCACTCATTGCTGCTCATGGCTGCAGTCAAATCTTCAAAATATTAAAAATGACAACATTAAATCACTTGAAAATTTCTTTTAAAAAAAAAAATATTTATTTACGCATACAAACGGGTACAGGCCAGAGATGTGGGGCGGTGAGAGGGTTCACCAGAGACAGAGTGGGAAGCAGAACAGGCAGATCAACAGAAACACTGCTGAGGGGAGCAGCGGGCGAGGCAGGAGAGGTCTTCTACGCCATGTGGGAATCTCCCTGGCCGGGCGCCCAACGCGCAACGCCGCTGCCAATAGCTCCACAGCGCAGCGCTTAAGCGCTGCGCCACCAGGGAGGCCCCCACTTGAAATTTCTTTTAGCTCTTCTTCCCTTTAGTGTATTTTTGGATCATTCTCGGGGAGGGAAGTCAATACATGTCACTTAGCAAACCAATCACACAATATAAAAAGGCATTATACATTTACGTTAAGAGCAAATAACCAGAAAAATGTATGTATTTGTGGGGGCAGGGGCGGGGGCAAGGAGGGGAGGGTGGGCAGGGAAAAAAAAAAGAAAGAAAAAAAAAAGACTGATGTATTTGTGATCAACACATACATACAATTCAGTTATTGACAGGGTGATGGCGTTTACAGGTTAGTACAGATGAACAGCCATTATTACAAATGACTCATTCTAATCACAACACTTTGTGGTGTGCTCACATGTTAGTATGTGTTTTTGTCACCAGTATCAGGTGGCTGCTCATGTATTAATACGTATTCATCTAGTCTCCGGTTTTTCACGCCACAGTGGATTTATCTGGAACTATCAGGAGCTATTTCTTTGATCGTACTCAGTCTAGAAGCTTTACACACTCTTTTGGTGAAAGTGTAAGGTGTTTTATGAGAGATATTAGTTTTTTTAATATCCAGTAGTTCAGGAGTTGTGTGCGTTTTATTGAATGCTTCTACCATTCATGCGGTGGCACAGAAAATGGCCGGCCCAAGGGCTGGTAAATTTCAAGGAGACGGGCACACAAAGTGTTAATGAACACATCTGCATGGTTATAAACCAGTAAGCTTAACTTTGGGCAAGTGGAAGTCATCCAATAGTCATAAAATTGAAATGATCCAAACCAATGGAGCAAAACAGATTCTGAGGGGGAAGGGTAAGTGAAGAAAACTAATCTCTTTCTGTAACCTCAACACCTAACACTGTGGGTACACTTGCTTACTGATTGAATCTAAGAGTACGAGTATCTAAGAGTATAAAGATTTGCAGGACATAAATTATATCTCTGGAGGGTACATACATGTTTAAAATATCAGCTATATTAGAGAAATGACAGAGGTACTGTTGGGGGAGAAAGGAAGGCCCTGACAAGATGCACAGATAGGATTTTACAGACCCCACCCCCACATCAGATCAGAGAGATACAAGGACTGCAATCCCATAATGCCATCAATCCCATAATGCCATCCTCACAGAAGGGAGGATGCTGGGAACTGGGGGTGGAGTTGAGCAGCCATGTTTGGATACATAACCAGACGTGGGCTGGGGGCGCTCTCTCGGCTGTTGGTTGGGTTTCAGTATGCCACTGGGATTCCAGCTCAGCGAAACCAGCAGGATGCATTCATCAATTTATTCTTTCTTTTTCCCTTTTATATATAAATAGACCCTTTATTAATTTTATTGTGTTTACCTGCAGTTGAGTTCTATTATAAGTCCCTTTTAAGCACATGGGTGAGAACCCAGACAGGCACCCCATTTTTTATCAAGGTGCCCTGTAACAGTACTGGGAACATTTTTACTTTTTTCCTTTCCTACTCTCCTATTTCCAAATTCCCATTTTTTCATGTTATGCAAAACTGCTTGTAATTTCTAAAGACTCCTTTATAGGATATTACTTTAAAATAAAAGCAAGGGCCTCTCTGGTGGCACAACAGGTTAAGTGCATCACTATGAAGCTATCCAGAGCCACTGCAGCACAAGTTCAATCCCCGGCCAGGGAAATTCTCACACGGCACGGCAGATCTCTCTTCTCCTGCCTCACCCGCTGTCCCCTCAGCAGTGTATTTCCATCAATCTGCCTGTTCTGCTCCCTACTCTGTCTCTCCTGAACCCTCTCACCGCCTCACACCTCTGGCCTGCACCCCAGCTTGTATGCAAAAATAGATAAATCTTAAAAAAGACGAGTACAAGGACAGGCACCCAGCTTGTAATAGTCTGTATAAATAATGTTTTTAATTAGAAAAATACAAACTAGCTAAAAACATTTACATTTCTACATCTAGGCCTTTTTAACCTTTAATCCCAGCATAAAGTATTGGCAAATGTTTTTAAAAAACCCTCTAACTCAAGAATAAGTACCACTATTTGAGAAATATAGTTTCAATTGTGCAAAACTGACTGGATAATGATTTACCCACAAACCATCCTCAGCACCAAAATACAGAGGGAACTTAGAACACAGGAAGGTCTCCTCCACTCCTTTCATTAACTTGCTTTTTGTTAAGTTGTGGAGAAACCTATTAACTATAAAAATTAAGCTGAAGTTTCAAATCTTTTCAATGTCAAATAGTCAAAAGAACTCAATACTGGGCCTCCCTGTTCGCGCAAGGAGTTAAGTCTCAGCACTACGAGGCTATCAGCGGCCGCTGCAGCGCGAGTTCAATCCTCGCCAGGGAGCTGACCCATATGATTCAGCAGACCCCTCCAGTCTTACCCACTGCTCCCCTCAGCAGTGTATTTCAACAGATCCGCCTTTTCTGCTCCCCACTCTGTCTCTGGTGAATCCTCTCACCTCCGACACCTCTAGCCTACACCCCAACTCTTGTATTCATAAATAAATAATTCCTTTTTTAAAAAATCATGGGGCAAAAAAGAACTTAATACTACTCCTAACTCTCTGTAGGTTCAGGATAAATGTTCAAAGGAATCTTCCCACCAACCCCCCCCCCCACACACAAATGTTGGGAGGAGTCTTTGTATGTATGGTTGTATGGGATACTTATAAATCAGTGGTTTCAATGTACAATGCACACTTCTAGGCAGAAGAAACCAGCCAGTGAAGATTAAAAATCTTAGACTAATAATTTCAGCACACTTAACTACTGCTGTTAATGAGTTATTTGCAAAGAAATGATCGATCTCTTTTAACTAGGTAATCCATGCTATTTCACATGTCCTGAGTTATTTAAACAAAATACTTATCTTTTAGAAAAGACAAAACAAAATCTGAAGACTCAAAGTTCAATTATGTCTGTCTGGTTTTTTTTTAAGGTTTATTTATGCATACAAGCCAAGGTACAGGCCAGAGGCGTGGGGCAGCGAGAGGGTTCACCAGAGACAGAGCGGGGAGCAGCACAGGCAGATGGACGGAAATACACTGCTGAGGGGAGCAGCGGGCGAAGCAGGAGAGGTCTGCTGCGCCATGTGGGACTCTCCCTGGCCGGGCATCGAACTCACACTGCCACAGCTGACAGTTCCACAGCACGGCGCTCAACCGCTGCACCACCAGGGAGGCCCTACTTATGTCTTTCTAATGCTAAGAAAATGATAGTTCTGTGCATTCCCCCCACCTTAGAGCCAGGCTTTAGAAGAATCTCGTATTTTTCAAAATATTAAAAAGTACAAAGGAAATACGTTACAATGAATCATCAGATGTTTATCAATGGGATAAAGTCAGCAGTTTTATATATATATATTTAAGATTTATTTTTGTGTAGAAAAACTGGGGTATAGGCCAGAGGTGGGGGTGGTGGTGGTAAAAGGATTCACCAGAGAGGGAGTGGGGAGCAGAATAGGCTGATCTACTGAAATACACTGCTGAGGCGAGCATTGGGCGAGACAGAAGTCTGGAGTGCCATGTGAGTGAGCTCCCTGGCTGGGATGGAACTCTGGGGATAGCTTGATAGTGCTGAGGATTTAACCCCTGTGCCAACAGGGAGGCCCAGCAGTTACATATTTTTTTACCTTCACTTCAACATAGGATACTAGTTTAACACTTTGTGGTCCGCTCACGTATTAGTACGTGTTTTTGTCACCAGTATCAGGTGGCCGCTCACGTATTAATACGTGTTCATCTAGTCTCCGGTGTTTCACGCCACAGTGGATTTATCTGGAACTATTAGGAGCTATTTCTTTGATCGTACTCAGTCTAGAAGCCTTACATATTGTTTGGGTGAAAGTGTAAGGTGTTTTATGAGAGATATTACAGTTTTTTAAATATGCAGTAGTTCAGGAGTTGTGTTTTATTGAATGCTTATACCATTCATGCGGTGGCACAGAAAATGGCCGGCCCCAAGGGCTGGTAAATTTAAAGGGCACTGGCACACAAAGTGTTAAGAACTGTTTGACCTATGTGGAGACTGTCCATGAACTGTTCTTTCTCCATTTTGTCTTATCTAGATTCAGGAGACCCAAATCCAAAGTGGAGAAGAAAAAGAAATAACCAGAAGAGTATTCCTGGAAAGAAAATGATTAGCTAAAATAACACTTCAAGATTAAACATTAAGCTCTACTTCTTCCTAAATGAATTGAAAGTTGGTTGAAATGTGACCATTTCAATGTAGAACTACAAATTGTTTAAGGGAAAGCAGGATATCTCTATTTGCACTGCAATTACACTACTTTGCAAAATCAGTTATGAACAGTTCTGTAGCAAAGACAGATCTTCATACACTAAGTTTTAGCTGTTTTGCCATCAACAGATTTGGTCTCATAATTTTGACTGCTGGAATAAAATCAAGGTTCAAGTTTCAAAAAAATCGTATTAAATATTAAAGGGAAAAGAAACAATTTCATCAATATGTCAAGGACCCATCATCAGCAGAGCATATGTTTTTATGTTTTTAAGGCCTTACAGGTAGGCTTAGGTAATGTGCATACAATCAGTATTCTCTTACCCCACTCCCTGAGCCCAGGTAATCAGTCCATTAGTTGAGCTACATTTTCAGAGTCCCTTGTGACAGATTTGTCTCTAGCACTAACCAACAAGCAGTTTCCACTGTTTCAGAGATACCCTATTTATACTAGGCAGCAGGTCCCCACCATAATACTCGATATACAAATGCATTTAGTTAAAAGTTATTCCTTAGGAAAACTACAGAGGGAGGCAAAGTAAAACAGCTGAGAGTTATGCTCTTGATTCTCACTGTCCTTGGTTAGGATTTTGCTTCATTGTCCTGCCTTTATCCCCTCCACCTGTCACAACCATTCCCAACATTCAAGAGCCAACTCTATAAAATAATCTGACCACAACTCCCAGCCTGGAATTCTTCCCATTAAGAAGGCATTTTTCAAATATGTCTGCTGACACTACCATATTGCTTTTTATCAAATTCCTGGAGGGCAGAAACCAAGTAATTTGCTTTTGAATCATCTCAACACCTCATATAATTAAGCTTTCAGCAGCAGTTATGTATCTCAGTACTTTACCTTTTTTTTTTTGGGTGGGGTGCTAGTAGTCATTGGCGTAATGAAAAATTGTTTTCTTATACAAATCCAATCCAACCTAGTTGAGTACTAACAATAAAACACCTAAATTTTCATTATCACGTTACTACACCATTAAAGTAACAAATGAATTTTCAATTATGTATTCATTAAGGAATACAACTACTCTAAATTCAAGAGCATTTCAAGCTACCTAATACAGTCTGCACATGACAGAAATTTTAACCCAAGGGCATAAAAAAGTCAGCAGCCAATTCAGGACTCCTAGTCAGCCATTCAGGCTCTTCCCCTCCAAGAATTCACCATCAAACCTGACCTCAGTGATTTTGAAATGGTACAAAACAGATGCACAAATTTGAGATGAAAGACAAAACATTGTATTTTTCACTGTTGCCAGGAATTATTATTATTTCCTTCCTATTGCTGCTAAAAGTCATGGTATCTATACTGATGTATCCTTAACACTTAGCAAAAAGGTTTTGGGATCATCGGTAAGACTGGTTTAATCACTTAACCCAGATTAACTTCAAATACTTGAGCAGTCTCATTTGTCCTTATCTGGAAAAGGAAGGTGATTAAATTGGTCTGTGTCAAGTTGTTGTGAGGTGCCTTGTGTTTAACAGATGCTTAACTTAACCGTAAGTGCTTCAGTTCTCTGCTACATTTTTCCTTCCCACTCCACCCCCCCCCAATTAAGTCAGATTGCTCAACAGGTAGATTAGAACATAGTCCAATGTCTAATGACAGCTTTAGAGCAGGGTTAACTGTGCTTATACTCAAGTTTCTCATCTCTTAAAGTCTATTTCCTGAATGGAATGGAGAAATAGAGGAGGAAAAAGGATTAATGACTTCTCCTTTTTAGCTACTAGAAATCAGGTATGTTTCAATTTGGGGGGCATCCAGTTTTCATGATAGACACCACACTTCAAAATGAAGTAGGACCAGGCCTCCCTGGTGGCGCAGCGGTTGAGCGCTGTGCTGTGGAGCTGTTGGCAGCACGCGATTCGAGTTCGACGCCCAGCCGGGGAGAATCCCACATGGTGCGGCAGACCTCTCCTGCCTCGCCCAGCTGCTCCCCTCAGCAGTGTATTTCTGATCTGCCTGTTCTGCTCCCCACTCTGTCTCTGGTGAACCCCCTCGCCGCCCCACGCTTCTGGCCTCTATCCCAGCTTGTATAAATAAATCTTAAAAAAAAAAAAAAAAAAAGAAGTAGGACCACAGGGCATGTCAGGCCAGAGGAGCAGGCAGGCAATCAAGGTAACACCTGACAAGATCAGAGTATTCACTGTGCAGCGACATTTATGCTAAACTAAATCTGCCTATTTTACAGGCAAATTTTGTCTTCACCTAGACTTTATGGCTTAAACCCTAAAATTGGCACCAAAACACAAATGTTTATAAATTGTCTTCATTTCATGTCAGTAAGAGTATCATATTTTTATACAAAAATAAACTACTTAAACCCACCAGTACAATCAAAATCAATGAATAAATAAAAAACTATTAACTCCCTGTACCATAGAAAATACATTTACGATATGTACCGAAGAAAAGTTGGGTGAAAAATGACAAAGTACGGTGGGAATCTGGCTAGTTTTATTGTATTGTTTTTCACTAACACAGATGTATATACTTACATTTGCTGTATTTCTAATTATTTCCTCCAAACTTAGAATTATCGACTCATCAATGTTGACCTAACTGCAGCTAGACCATAGTGAAGCTTTTGCCCCCTGAATGTACTCTCATTATTCTTGCTAGTGTTCCAGCATGGTATTGAAAGACTTTTATTGACTGTTGTAATAAAAATACATACAGAATGAAAGGAACCAAGTTACATGGTGCATTACCTGCATTCTGATCAGAGAACAGAGTACAATACTGGGGGCAATTCTGGGTTCTTATCCTGGTTCCTGTACTTATTGCATGACCTTGGTTATTTCCTATCCACTCTGCCTGCCCTCATAACTCCTGAAAGGTTTTAATAACTAAATATCTATAATGAGTCCAGGGTCAATAGTTACATGCATAATCCTTACCACACTCAAATTGAAGGTCTGAGATCAAGTGACTTGGTATACCAAAGCCATACAGCTAGAAAGTTTTGAGTAAGAATTTCAACAGTTTGGCTCCAAGTCCTTCACATAAATTTTTGTTAGGGTTAAGTGATAAAGTACGTGAAACTGCTATCTTAAGAACACACCAATTCACTCCCACGTCAAAACATCACAGATGGTATTACCACTACATAGCAAATAATTGTATAAAGCACGTTAATCTGAATTTTAACACTAAAGGATTTTGATCTAAATTTCTTTAGATAAAACTACAAGTGATTAAAAACCCACAGCCAAAAATGAATTTATTCACAATATGTTATCAGTTTTCCTTAATTTTAAGCCAAATAGACTTTCTTCTTTACCTTCCTCAAGGCAGAACCTAGGAGTATTACTACAGACCCAAAGACCTGATTTCACTAGCTAATCCCTTCATTTCTAATTATAGTCACTCTAAGCATGATCACTAAGCACACTCATATTCCCGATCAATAACCCATCTACTTACAACCTGAATTTCGGTGGCCAAAGACCCTCATTTTATTATTCCAGTAAGTTTTTACAACAAGCAAATGGTGGATACTTTACTGGAATCTCTCACTAGCATGCCTGCCTGCAGCACATCCAACACTGCCAGAATCAGAGTTCTATTAAGTGAGACTGTATGGAAAGTGTTTTCCACACAGCAGGCTAGTATGCCTTGGCATCAGTCTTCTGGCTCTCCACTTACTGTCAGGAGGCTAGGAAGAGGAAAGAAGCCAAAATATGTGTGTGTGTTCTAAACTCATTCCCACAGGGCGTAAAAGCCAACTCACCAGTGGTCTGTTTTTAACAAAAAGACTAAAAATTGCAACTAGTCAAACTGTGGTTCTATTGTTTTTAAGCAACAATTTGGTAGCTTTGCAGGTACGTACCACATATTTTTATTAGCTTTTTAAAGGAAAGGTAAAAAAGAACCTAATGTCATCACATTTTAAGACCCATTTACAATACCTTATTAATACTGATTTATAATACCTTAAAAAAGGTATCACTGTTCCAAATATTTAAATGCCTTAGTCTTCCATATGTCCCTTAGTCTTCCACTAATTTGGTTCAAAATATTTGAGCGACTGCCTATTTGTTTGAAATACATTACCTCTCTTATCAAAATGAAAAGGAATGTAGACATTTGGTTCCAACGAAAAATGTACCCAAGTTTTCTAATGTGACATATGTGATAAGCACACAAATATATACTGTCAGCTTTAAAAAAAAAATCCCCTGCCAAGAGTTGTAATTTGGAAAAAATGTTAATTCAGCTCTTGAGAATCTAATAAATTATTCCTTTTATGTTCCAACACATAGAGCGCGCCCATAGACAAGAATTAGGCTCAAGAAGCTAAAAACAGCTTGAACCTACCTGATAGCACTTTGCAGGTGTTTGCTTAAAACATGATCAATGCAATTCGTTAAAAGTATTTGAAAACTGCTTTGCAGAGGGGTAAAGAATGAGTTAGGAACTTCTCTCACACATCTTTTTAAAGCCCTCAAAAAAAGTACCCAAAAAAAACTGTAATAGAGTTACTAATTTAAATTGACGAATTAACTGGCTGTGTTCCTCTGAAACTGGGTCAAACAATAAGACATGGGGAAAACCTATTTTCAAACACTTGTATTTGGGGGCAAGATAAAGATGCAAATTAATTCTTTACTTTAAAAGAAAAAAACTAATCCAGAGCCTCGGTTTCTTTATCTTAACTCTTTTTCGTGGGTGCTTCTGAATAAAATGCCTGAAACACACTATCTAAAGTTACAAATCATTACAGAGCAATGTCTTCTTTTTGAAAGACAACCCCCCCACCCCCGGCCAGATGTACTCACTTCCCCTGGAAGTGCCCTGTGGCTGAGGCCATGTGGCTAACATGTGGCAACAAGCATGTCCAACCCGTAATAAAATCAACACCCAAATCCAAATGCGGGCGAATATGCCGTTCTAAAATAGGTTTTCGCGTTATGGAAAAGCTAGGCGGCTGAGTAATTAAATTTCACGTCTCGTTTCTCAAATTATCCTGGCTTAATGCAACAAATGATGCAAAGGCTGCCACCGTGTTACTAGGATTCTGGACGTTTGACAAAGTCACCAACCCCCCCACCCCCCATAATGGGGTTTCTAAAGGGCCCCTCTATCTCAAATAGCGTTGGTTCTAGGAAAGCGAGCCCTATCTGCGCCTTCACGAACTGCAACGTAAGGCAAGTAACTTAAGAGCATTTGAATGACGATAAAAATTCAAGACTCGGGAAGCGCTCCAGCACGGAGAGGACGAATTCCGAAGCCTCGCAGGCCTTCCAGCGGTGTCTCGTCCTACCCCAGACGCAGGAAGTTCCTCAAGGACCCTCCTCTAAGTGCCCCGGAACCCTTGGCACAAGGCCCGCCAGGCCCACTACCCCAGCACATGGCCTGCCCGGGACCGTACCCCATCCCCCCGCCGTCCGCACCCGGGCCTTTCCCCTCCACTCGGCCCCCTTCCGAAAAGTTCCCGCCAACGAGACCCTGCGCCCCACACCCGCGACCCCTGAAGTCTCAGGGCCTCAGTGCCAAGGGCGCACGGGCCGGGCCGCCTCTGCTGTAAGGCTGCGGCCTGAGGTGAGGCCTTGGCCCTGGGAAAGGCCCCGACGCACGGCGGCCGGGCTCCACGGGACGGGAGGAAGGGCGGGAGGGTCGTCCGACTCCGGCGGGCCGGAAAGCCGGGCCCGAAGCGGCGGTGGCAGTCGCGTTTCCCGCCTGACGCAGCAGCGGCACAGGCCAAAGTGCGGCCGCCATCGCCGCCTCACCGCTCCCTACCCTCTTCGTCCGCTTCGGGCCGGGGCCCATGCCGCGGCTCCCCGAGGCCCAGACCCCACTCCCGGTTCTCACCTTCGGCGTCTGAGCGGGCCCGCAGCGGCAGAGACTCGGACGCAAGCCCTGGGAAGGCAGCTCGCAAGGTATCGGCTGTTTATTTTCAGGGTCCTTGCCTGCGCCACACGCGGGTCTGCACACGGCCCCACACACGCCGCTGCGCACGGCTCTCCTCCGCCTCGCCCACGCGGCCAATCAGCGCGCGAGGCGCGGCCGTCCAATCAGCGCCGCCCGCAGGGAGGGCCGTCCAGCCGGAGCGGGGCGCGGGGCGGGGCTCAGCTTCCGCGCTCGGCGCCCTCTCCCGCCGTGCCCCGCGCGAGGCCTTTCCCGCCCGGCAGGGTTCGCAGGCCCCTCTCGGGCGTTTCTCGTTTATTCCAGGCCCCGCTCTACTTCGCCTGGGAGGGGGAGGGGAGAGGAGGATGGAGAGCGGTCTCTGGGAGTCCCGGCCTTGGCAGTCCCTGCCGGCTGCAGGCCACGGTGATGCCAGGGACTGGTTTCGGTGAAGGCATCAGCGTGGGGCTGGGGAAAATGCCTGCCCCTCTGGGGCGCGGAGAAAACGCCTACCGCTAGGCCCAGGGTTCGGGCGCACTTTCAGAGCCAGCCTCATTTCCTGACGCGCACAGCTCTGTTTGGAGAAGTCATAGCTGCCAAGTCACGTTAGTGGCTGTGGCTGAGATTTGTTTTGGCTTTTCTGTGAGCTTGGGCAGAGCCCGGAAGGCCTTGCCACACTCACCGCCAGGACCCAAATAACCCCCTAAAAATTAAAGTGTCTGCCCAGGGGAGGGCAGTGAGACATCTCTGCCATTCAGCAACCTTGTGGCCTGTTTAATACATTTGTATGTGATGTTCCTAGCAATGGCAGGGGTAAGCGGGGAGCCATCTGCACCCCCCACCCTGTCACATTCAGGAATGACCTATAGTTCAGATTTGGTATTTTCTCCAAAAGAGATGGTATATATCATCGTGTAAAATCTCCGCCAGGTGGAAGCTAATTTAAATTGTTGAGTGTGAACTAAAATATTTTAGGGTTTTGGTGTCTCACTTCAGAAAGATTTTTATTAAAAATATGAGAAGAATGGGAGAGGTCCCAAGTCTGGAGTTCTAATAGCCCTGAAATTACTGCAGTCTCATGCTAAGCTTCATGATCCTCGACAGTGGTATGCAGCCTGCGTAGTTGGCCGGTGTATCCCAGAAACGCACCTTTCATTCTTCTAGTCACTCTCAATGTTAATTTTAGTCTTTGAAATTAAGTGCACGAATCTAAG
Organism: Scalopus aquaticus; assembly: GCA_004024925.1. Taxonomy (NCBI): domain Eukaryota; kingdom Metazoa; phylum Chordata; class Mammalia; order Eulipotyphla; family Talpidae; genus Scalopus; species Scalopus aquaticus. The sequence goes on from PVIJ01000335.1 coordinate 126,694, forward strand.
ATGTTAAAACTGGTATGAATAGTCCTTGTTTATAGCCTTGGTTCAGTCAGTGGCTGTGTAGAGGAGCTGCTCTTTTGCCCCTATTTTATCTCATTGAATCCTCCCAGTCCCAAGCTATGTGTTTGTGAGGGGACAGTATCAATAGTGGTTAAGAGTCCAAGTTTTGAGAGTCAAATATTGAAGGCGGATTCAAATCACTAGTGCTTAATCACTGCAAAGCATCCGGCAGATTGCACTCAACACAGGCTCAGTGAATGGACTATTTTTAAAATGAATGTTGTTTTTAAACTTTTGCTAACCAAGACAATTTAAAAATACTTCCAAATTCAGTATGAAAAGGACCCATTTTCAGTAAAATTGAATTGCCTCGCAGTTTGAGTTAGAACACCAGAGTTACCAATAATAAAATGGTATCTTGTATTTAGTTTTATTATTAAGAAGCTTACACAGCTTTACAGATTTCCCTTCCCTGACTGATTCATCTTTATAATATCTTGAGATAAAGAGTAGTGTGGTAAAATTGCTGACACTTAAGTAGTGATTTCCTAAACCCTAACAGTGAGTCAGTCTAATGCGAGAGATGACAGAGGAAGTGTCCACCCTGTGTGCATCCAGGCCACACCAGGAAGGCAAGTTAAAATTGTCATAGGAAGCATGAACTTCTCTAATGTGGTTTCTGTTTACCATTCCAACCACAATGCTACATAAAATGTTTGTGGACCCAAGTCTGGATAGTCATAATTTTATTTTCTTTAATGAGGGAAATGTGAAATAGAGATGCTGCACATAATGTCCTATAGGTTTCTAAAGACATAAGTAGAAGGAATGGCAACATAATGTGGTCTTGCTCCTTGGCTTCGGGAGTAGTGACATCTAATGGCGTCCAGCTTTCTGTAATGACTATTATTAATAGAGCCAGACTGATCATGAGGCATTCTGTCTCCAGAGAAGACAGAATTGGACTAGAGTAACCCTTCTTGCCTGAATATGCTGTTGGATATAACTATTTCACTAGAGATGTTTGAAAATAAGGAAAAAGCCAGAAAAACTGTCACTCACATTTGAAAAAAGGTGCCTGTTTGATTTCCCTCCCCTGGAAATTTGTTAGCTCTCTCTCTCCTCCCCCCCAGGGCTCAGTCCTACCCAGATATTATCCTCAGCATTGCAGAGGTTACAAAGGTGACTGGTTAAGACACAGACCTTGCCCTTGAAGATCTTTCAGGATGACAAGTACCATAAGAAAATATTGTGTCCTAAGAGGGAACCAGCTAAAATGCTATGATTCAGCATGATTCAGGATTCCTTAAAATGAGTACCAGTTGAGCAGCAATACCTGCCAGCTCTTAATTTCCACTAAAATGCCCAACTGCGTAGTACATGCCTTAGATTCTGCTGTGAAATTGAGATGATATTGTATATATCCTTCCAAACTCTTCCATGTCTTCTTTTCTCTGCCAGCAGGGAAATAGCCTCTGTGACTTTACTTGGAAAGTATGCAACCAGGGTTAAAGAGATTCAATTGTTTCCACCTGTCTTGTAGAAACACAGTTTACCAAGCTAACTCCTGAAATAGGAACCAGTAAAACTACTAATAGCTAAGAGCTAATATATATAAAGTTCCTATAACAGTGCCTGGGAGTATTAAAATGCTATCCATTATTACTGCTATTATTAGCATATATTGAATGCTTATTATATGTCAGCTATATATTTTCAATCAGCAGGTAGCTGAAACTGCAGGTATGGAAACTTCAGGTACAGGCAGCCTACTGTACTTGGCAGTCATTCTTATATTTGCTAAACAATTATTTTACTAGTTGTTTACTAATAAATAACAATTAGTATTTTGTCCTTGAAATTTGAAACTGTGCATCTGAGATCTGTCCATATATGTGTATATTTTTATCTAGTTTGTTATTAACTCCTGTGTATATATCCTATATTTTATTTATCCGTTTCTCTATAGGAGGCTACTGATTTTATTTCTACTCTTTTGTTATTATAAGCAGCATTTTAATAAATAACCTTGTATAAAGGTCTTCCCAGGCACATGTGAGAGTTTCTCTAGGGTAAATAAACCCAGAAGAAGTTCTGGTCAATGAACGGTGTATATTTTAAATCTCACTGGTTGCTGCCATACTATCCTCAAAAGTGGGCATATCAAATTATACTCCCAGTAGCAATGGATAAGGATGCCATGTTTCTTAAATCCTTGCCAATGCTTTACTCTGTGAGATGATTTAATTTTTTGTCAAACCGACAGGTAGAGCATAATGTCTCATTTTGTTTGTTTTTATTGAGATAATTATAGATTCACATTTAGTTGACTTAACACAAAGAGGTCCTATGTTGCCTGTACTTAATTTCCCCCACTGGTAGCATCTTACAAAAGTATACAGTACAATGTCATAACCAAGATATTGAAGTCAATGCAGCCCACTGATTTTTGCTCAGATTCCCCCAATTTTACTTATATTCTATGTGTATGTGTTTTATCTAGATCTATACAAGTATAGCTCATGTGTAGGTATGTGCGTCCACCTCTACACTCAAGATCCAGAAGAGTTTCAACACTACAACATTCACTCCTGTTGCCCTTTTAGAGCACATTGCCCCTCCTCCCTAACTACTGTCTCTATTTCCAAATTACTGTCCTTTCAAAAATGTGGTATAGGAATCATGCAGTGTAACCTTTTGGGTTTTACTGTACAGTGTAACCTTCTGCTCTTTCACACAGCATAATTCCCTGGAGAGTGGTACAAGTCCTTATATGTGTCAATAATTTCATCCTTATTTTGAATAATATTCCATGGTATGAATGGACCACAATTTAAAAAATACCCTGGAAGGACATCTGTGCTGTTTCCAGTTCGGGGTTGCTACAAGAAAAGCTGCTATGAGCATTGGTGGACAGGTTTTTGTGTGAACATAGGTTTTCATTCAGTATCTCATTTTTTGGTCAGCATTTCCCAGGCTACCAGTGAGTTTGAATGTCTCTATCTGTACACTGTTCACATTTACTCGTTTGAGTAGGGTCAGTTTTGCTCACTTTTTCTGTTTCATGGTTTGCCTTGTTCTTACTTGAGAGAACGCTGTATACATTTTGGGTACCAGTCCTCTCTCAGCTGCACTAGACTGTCCGTTCTGACATCGTGCTGATCATTGTTTCCCCAAGTGCTATCATGTTTAAGAATTCAAAAAGAATTTCCGAAACTTGGATTTGAATCATTAATGCCCCAGGAACACAAGGGTCTCATTCAGGGAATGCCGTTCAGAGCTGTCCACACTCAATTTGGGGAGACTGCTACAACCCCCCCCCATGTTGTGACATTTTCTTAGCATCTGTTAAATGCCAACTATATGCTTGAATGGTGGCATGTTGTTGGATTTTGGCAGAGCCCATCAAAACCTCTGCCTACTTGAGGGCAGAGGCCTTAAGCCCTTAGGAGGGATTTTAGTAAGTCCTTTGCCTCTTCCTCTGAGGGCATTCGGATGCAGTTATTGTATCACAAAATCATGTTTTTCAGCACTTTGGCCAGCCCTCCAAAACTGCTGACATCATGATGCACCCTTTCAGTGGTGTTTGCATTTTCCCTCGTGCTGCAGCCAGGATTTAGAATCCTGACTCACCTTTCAGCCAACCACAGAGAGTGCTGATTGCTCTAGTATGGCCAGTGCTTACAAAGTGACTTTGAAAGCGGAAATAGCTCCTGGACGAGCCAACGCCAGTGTAATTTCAGGTAACAGTGAGGCTCTTTCTTTTCTAATTTTCTCATCTGTTCAGCTGCTTGTCCTTTCTCCCTCAGTGGAAGCAGAAGCCCTGAGCCTGCAATCCTGGCCGTGAAGCTGCAGAGTGTACCGGCTGCCACAGCCAGCACTGCCCTTCTGCGCTCAGTGAGTCGTCGTCCCCGCCGGCACCAGGGCCTGCCTGGGACATGGTGCCCACGGTGACACAGTCTGCATAACAGAGTTAACAATTCTAAATTCAATTCTCATTTTGACACATTACCTTACAAAATATTCACTAATCAAAATTATCTTTTATTTTATGAACATTGCAATTGCCCTAATTGTAGATGGAGAACTTGCTATATAAACTTTCTTATAATTTGCCATCAAACTACAGCAAAAATATTAAGGTCAGTATTAGGATTCCTAAGAGCTTGAAATTTATACCTGTGTCACATAAATAAATATTGAGGAAAAGAGGCTTTGGATGTTTTCAAAGGCTGTGGTGAGGATTAAATCAGGCATAGTATATTAAAAGGCTCTGCAATTTTCAAAGTGCTTTGCCAGGGTAAAATATTAAGATCGGCTTCTGACTTCTTGACATATCTAAGTCAAGAAATTTCCTTTCTACACTGAGTTACTCCATATAAGCAAGTATTTTGGACATTTGAATACTATTTCTATTGCACTGGAAATAATTTTTTCCCCTTTAAGTGCGTCTTGGTCTCCTCACTTGCTGTGTAGGAGTTCTCAGGGAACTAACTCTAAAAGTTGCTGATGTCAAAGATTTCTCCAAAATGAATTCTACTTTTGCTGGCACAGAATTCCAAGATAGTTCTGGACCAAATTACAGAGGGTAGTTAATTCGATCTTTTCTGTGCTTCCCCTTGTCTTCCTTCTGGCCTTTAAATACGTCTCGTTTCCGAGAGTTGACCAGGGTCATTTCCTTCTCGGGTCAAGGTTGCCCTGCCCCGTTCTATCAAGGACTATCATTTTATCAACCAACATATGTGGGGGTAATAATGGCATCATTTCCACAGCACTTTATGGCTTGCACATAAAATTCAGCCCATATTTATTGCGAGATTATTATGTGCCACATTATCCAGCGTACTTTCACCTTTGTTATGTTACTTAGCCCTGACAACCTCTCTAAGATCTCGATCTTTAAATGAGAGACATCTGCATCCTGACTTAGTGTTTTTCACAGGGTGGGATGTATAGGATGCTTTTAGGTGGTTTATGGCAGAGCTTCTGCTAAAGTTGCATCAAATGCCCATGAAGTCTCATTTCAAATCTCAATCATATCACTCTCAAAGAGAGAGCCTCAGCCTTTAACTCCTCTAGAACAGTGAATAAGTAGCCTCCTGGTCATTATCATTGGGAACATTATTTTATCATGATGACATAGTATACAGTATAACTTATACTGCTTTCTGTCTTGTTTAGTGAAGTTTCCTCTTTTTCATTTTTGCCCATTCACAGAAACATATTGTATTTCAGAAACATCTGAGAAAGAATTTCAGACTTTGTACTTTTTTTATTGGGGTGTAATTGATATAACATTATATTAGGTTTAGATATGAAAAAAAATGATTCCATATTTCTATATACAGTGAAATGCTTACCACAATAAGTCTAATTAACATCTATCACCACACAGTTGCAATTTTTTTCTTGTGGTGAGAAACTTTAAGATCTATGCTTTTGGCAACTTTCAGATATACAGTACAGTATTATTAACTATAGTAACCATGCTGTATAATACAACCCTAGGATTTATTTATCTAACAACAGGAAATTTTTATCTTTTGACCTTCTTCATCTATTTTGTACACTTCCCACTCCCTACCTCTGGCAACCACCAATCTGATCTCTGCATCTCCGAGTTTGGATTTATTACTTTATGTTTGTTAATTCCACATATGTGAAATTATACAGTGTTTTTCTTTCTCTGTCTGACTTTGCATAATACCCTTAAGGTCTATCCATGTTGTAGCAAATGGCAAGATTTTCTTCCCTCTTCATGGCTGAGTAATATTTCTCTCTGTGTGTGTGTCTGTGTGTGTGTGTGTGTGTGTGTGTGTGCGCGCGCCACATTTTCTTTATCCATCCATCCATAGATTCTTAGGTTGCTTCCAAAAGTTTCTTCTTAAAATAAGAATAAAACATGATGTAAAAGACATAAATAACAATAAAAAAATGGAAAAAAAAAGAATAAAACATGAGTTTACTTAAAAATAAATATGAGTAAGAGCAGAGGAGTTGTACCAGTACATAGTCACAAAGAGAGTGCACAGGCATAGGTGGATTTCGCAAAAACTGGAGTCAATAATATGAAAGCAGAGCAAGTGTGGAAAACTCCAGTGAAATCGGAGTATTGAACAGTAGCAGAGAAGGCAAGTAGCTGGCAGGGGAGTTTTCAGAACCTATCGCCTGATACAATTTTGGCAACTCCCCGTAGTCTCTGACAGGCCTGGGGGTCAGAGGTTGCAAGCATTTGTGTGATAATTATGATGGGAAAAAAGATCCTCAAAAATATAAGATCACAAAAATGTAAGATTACTATTATGAGTAAAACATTTTCCCTTGAATATGGCAAAAAACAAACAAATACTGCTGAGTAATCAGCATATTTTGGTCGGCTTTCCTTGAGGATTAACAATTTAAATTGAGGGTGGGAGAGAAGTGGACAAAAACAAGTTCCTGTTTTATATTTCCCTGTGTGCAGAGTTTTCAGAGCTGAAGCACCCCAGGGCGGCGCTGGGACATCTGAATGTCTGCAGAGCGGCTGTTCAACCAGCTTTCCCACCAGCTTTCCCGGGGCAGTTTACTATTCCGAGGAAACTATGAGGCTGTTCCAGGGTGGAGAGGGTGGGGTGAGGAGCAAAGTGAGGTTCTTATAGATGTTTGAGAGTTTCTGCACCTGTATGTCTGAAAAAATCAGTGAAACAGGTATCTGACAGGTCTCCTTAGTTGAGGGCAGCACCCCAAATCACAGCAACTGCCTACAAGCTCCAAGGATACTGACCAGGCCCAGGGGGACCTAAGCACCTAGAGGGTGAAATGTGACATTGGATTCTGTCTTCCTCCTTTTCTCAATTCCCTTTCCCGTTCCTTGCTATCATCTTTACAGTCCTCTAAGGTAATGGCCCTGCTGAAGAGGAGCCAATAAATAACTCCCCATTGAGAGGTTGAGGGCAGTAGCCCAATTTTCCAGGATTTCTTCCATGGGTTCTTCTTGAAGAACCCATTAAATGCTTCTGTAGGGTCTGTAACAGGGTGGTCTGATCTTGCAGAGAGGATTGCTAACTGAAAATAAAGTCTCAACCTTAGTTAGACAAAGTTTATTACATAGTCAAAATGAGGATTCGGACCCAGAAGCAGTCTGACAGATTTTACTCTGTGTGAGCTGTTCTAATAAACACAAGTTTGAATTTAGTTTCTATACGTAGGAACAGTGAGTCAGTAACATTAAGAATGTCATTATTCTCGATAGGAGAAACTTCTAGTTCTAAGTTATCCTGTGCTAAAGATAGGCTGATGCTAGAGGAAGCCCGTACAGCATTTCATTTCTTTTTCTTTACTTAAGAGTGCACTGCAGAGATGCAAAGACTGGGGCCCCATTGTTATTTATTTATTTTTTAAGCCTGACTCTACCTTCAGGTAGCAGATTACTGCGTACAGGGTGAAGCCTGTGAAAGTGGCTTTGCTCTCTTGCCTGTTAGACCAGAAGTGGGGGTCCCCAGAAAATTTTGCACCATGTTTACAGGTTAATAAAGTACAGTCTCCTCAGGATTCTATATGGCATAGCCACAGACCCTTACTTACTTTTTTCTTCCTGCACACTTTGAAAACCTTTACATAATCCTATACAAAGGACACGAGGATTATTACATAGGAATATTAAAAGTATTACATAGGAATATTAAAAGTATATTACATAGGAATATTAAGAGTAACGAGGATTATTACATAGGAATATTAAAAATGACACTGTAGGCCCTCTCCAGTGGTGCAATGGTTGGGCACTGCACCATGGAGCTGTCGGCAGAGGTGACGCCAGTTCGACGCCCGGCCAGGGAGATTCCCACATGGCGCGGCAGACCTCTCCTGCCTCGCCCGCTGCTGCACTAAGCAGTGTATTTCCGTCGATCTGCCTGTTCTGCTCCCCACTCTGTCTCTGGTGAACCCTCTCACCGCCCCACGCCTCTGGCCTGTACCCCAGGTTGTATGCATAAATAAATAAATCTTTAAAAAAAATGACACTGTAGTTTAAAAGTTTAAAAATCCACAGTATGAGAAGAGAGTTAACGCTGAAAAGTAAAATAATAGGAAGTCTGAAAACACGCTCTTAATTTCATTCTATAACTCTATCAAGTAGATCCTCCAAGATCAAGGGTAGGTGAGGGCTGACTAAATTTTTTTAAAAAGCATTTTAAAAGGACAGGTTTATTAGGAAAAAGTAGAAAGAAAAAGAGAGGCACCTGCACAGTCGCAGGTGGGCAGGAGAGCTACCGCTGATGCTTTGCAAAGGGAAAAGGCTTGTGAAAAGAAACACCTGCTTAGTCACAGGCGGGCAGGAGACTGCCTCTTGCCAGTGCAGAAATTATCTGACTAATTTTTATAGCGCCAGGACCTAACAGAGTACCTGGAACAAAAGCCTTCAATGGATTATTATTGAGTTAGTGAAGATTTCATCTTCCCTCCTGGCATCACAGCTGAGATTGCCCAAATTGTTCATTGTCCTCAGAACCAGTATTTATTATATCTCACTTGAAAGTCACTAAGACAAGGCATTTTCTACAGGCTTTTCCTGTTTTTTTAAGTACCTTCCAACCTTGATTTGCTGGTGACAACATCAGTTGGCCTATGTTTTATGCTGGTTTTTGCAATGGTACAGTGAATAGAATCTAGAATGTCCAGAATACAATCTTAATGCAAGTAATTTTTAAATGAAACTACCATACCAAGGGAAGGCTAATGCTGGCCTCCCACATTCAGAATAGAATTTAGCTTCCAAGAGGACTCTGAATTTAGAATAGTATAAGCAAGAAGCATTTTTTTACACTGTAAAGTGCCATCCACATGTAAGCTATTATTATTAGGATATCACAAAACAACCCATAGAACCTTACAAAGAGTAGTTAGTTATTCTGGAAATTTTACTTTGCATGACAAAGAATTGTTTGCCAACATTTTTGTTGTTGTTGATCACTCTGGAGAAAAACCTGCAGACTTACTAAATCATTTGCACTTAACTGTCCAACCAAAGAGTTTTACCACAATGAGTGGGCAGAGCAGAGCTACTTTTAATTTCCAGTTTCCAATAGCCTTCCGTGAGGAAAAAGAGAAAGAAAAGAACATAAATTAAAGAAAATTAAAGAAAAAAATAACGAGAAAGAGAAAGGAATAAAAGAATTGTGGAAGGACATCCAAGAACAGGGCCAACTATGATGAGATTCTTAGTCAACGCCTCCAAGATCAACTACAATGAGATTAGAACCCACAAGACAAGAAATCAAGCTAAGCGCTGGGGGAACCTGGCAAAAGGCTCAGACGTGAAGGAGCAGAGAACACAAGCCCTGCCACGGTGCTTGCCTTCACCTGAGACCTTAATTGTTGGTACTTCTGAAAGGCCTGCCCTTGGCTGCTTTCTCTCCTCACTTCCTAATATCCATGTTTCTTCAACTACCATCTATCTGAGATGAAAGAAGCCAACTAAAAAAACTCCCGAGGTCAGGCAGAATGAAGAGCAAAACACCAGCAGGTGAGCCCAGCTGCCTCAACAGGCCGCCCCCATTCAGCCCCAGCTGCTTATGGCCTTTGCAAAATAGGGGATCAGATTTGCCCCATGTCCGATTTTTCAATAGAAGTTGAATTCTTGGTTTTTATGACAAATCGTCCAATTTTCAACTGCTGACAACTTGTTTTATAAAGAGCAAAACATCAAACATACAAATAAAGTAAAGAAGCAAAAACTGCACACAGTATTTTTAAGGGATTGGATTCTGATTCTGCTTCTGTGTGAGACTGTAGTGGTGATATAATGCACAGCATTATAAATTTGTCCAAACGCATACGATGAACCATAACATAACCCATGGACCTCTGGTGATGATGAAGTGTCATTGTTGGCTCATCAACTGTAGTAAGTGCACCACTCTGGTGGGAGATATTGGTAGTAGGGAGGCTATGCTTGTGTGGGGGAAGAGGACACAGGGAACTCTCTGTACCTTCTCAATTTTTCCAAGAACCAGAAACTACTCCAAAGAATAATGTCAATTAAAAAATTGCTCTGGACAATGAAACCCATTGTAAGTGCAAATCTGGCTGGCGGGTGTGCAACCTGCAAATGACTATAGGATTCCCAGCTTTCCCACACACCTCTTTCCTGAGCTTACCAGATTTTTCATTAAAATTTGGATGAATCAGGGCCTTCTTGGTGGCACCAGGGGTTAAGTCTCAGCACTATGAAGCTAGCTATCTGTAGCACAAGTTCAGTCCCTGGCCAGGGAGCTGACCCACATGGCACAGCAGACCTCTCCTGCCTCGCCCGCTGCTCCCCTCAGCAGTGTATTTTCGTCGATCTGCCTGTTCTGCTCCCTGTTCTGTCTCTGGTGAACCCTCTCGCCGTCCCTCTGGCCTGTACCCCAGCTTGGATGCATAAATAAATAAATCTTTTAAAAAATTGGATGAATCAACCTAGACATCCCACAGACTACTCAAATACAAACTTGTTCAAACGAGAATGAACTTTACTCAACATGCAAACAAAATGAAACCCGTACCCGAACTCAAAGCCCCCGTTCATCACAGCCCATCTGTCCAGACTAGACGCCCTAGAGTCATCTGTGACCCTTCCCTCCACTTTATTTCTCACTCCGATGCCTTCATTAATTTTTTACTGAGCATCTTCAGAGTGCCAGGAATTATGCTAAGTACTGGGGATACAAAAGTGAAAAAACGCAATCCAGGCTCGGGACAGGCATCTGTTTATAGGTGGAAAGGCACTAGTACATACAAAATAATATTTACTAAGTTTTAGAAGAGACTTGTATAACCTCCTGAACTCAATCTTCACAACAGACTTTGAAACAGCAATCTTTTTTTATATAAACAAATTTATCAAAATATAGTGGTGGGCCTCCCTGGTGGTGCAGCGGTTAAGCTCTGAGCTGTGGAGCTGTTGGCAGCAGTGACACGAGTTCGATGCCGGGCCGGGGAGATTCCCACATGGCGCAGCAGACCTCTCCTGCCTCGCCTGCTGCTCCCCTCAGCAGTGTATTTCTGTTGATCTGCCTGTTCTGCTCCCCACTCTGTCTCTGGTGAACTCTCTCACTGCCCCATGCCGCTAGCCTGTACCCCAGCCTGTATGCAAAAATGAATGAATCTTAAAAAAAAAAATATATATATATATATATATATATACACACACACACACACACACACACACACACACACAGTGGATGCGCCAGCCAAGTCACCCTTTCATAGTGTACTATTCAGTGGGTTTTAGTATATTCACAGGAGTGTACAACTATCACCATTATCTAATTTCAGACATTTTTTAGAGCAACTTTAGATTCACAGCAAAAGTGGCCTAGGAGTTCCCACATCCCTCCTCCAGAAACCCTGGCAAGCACTGCTCACTTTACTGTCTCTAAAGGTTTGCTTTTCCCAGAACATCACATAGTTGGAAATCACACAGTAAGCAACCTTTTCAGACTGGCTTCTTTCACTTAGAAATGTACATTTAATCAAAACATGGGCAGGAAGAGCCCAAGGGACTATGGTGATAGTGCACAGGTGAACTGGTGGTGGAAATTCTATGGAGACTACACCTGAGAAAAGAAAGCAAACATTAAAAAAAAAAAAAAGGAAAGAAAGAAAGAAAGATTTATGTTTCCTCCATGTCTTTTTGTAGCTTGAGAGCTCATTTATTTTTAGTGCATAACAATATTCCATTGTCCAAATGGACCCGGTTGATGTATTTGTTCACCTACTGAAGGACACCTTGGTTGCTCCCAAGTTTTGACAATGAGGAAATAAAGTTGCTATATATATCAGTGTACAGGTTTTTGTCTGTTTTTGTTGTTTGTACAGGTTTTTGTGTGGACATAAGTTTTTAACTCCTTTGGGTAAACACCAAGGAGTATGAGTTCTAGAGCATATGGCAAGAGTGGATTTAGTTTTATAAGAACCAGCCACACGTGTCTTCCAAGATGGCTTTGCCAGAATGGTAAATGGCATCCTTGCCGCAGCAAAGGAGCACCCCAAGGCTCCGCGCCCCTGTCAGCATTTTGTGTTGTCAGCTGTGCAGCAGGGCAATGGTAGCTCATTGTTGATCTTCTTTTCCCTGATGACGTGTGATGTTGAGCCCCTTTCATGCACTTACTTGTCATCTTGAGATCTTCTTTTCTAATATATTTTAATTTATTTTGTAGAACAACTGGGGTGTAGGCCAGAAGTGGGGGGAGGAGGACGGGACGTGAGAGAGGGTGGGGGGCAGAACAGGTAGATCCACTGAAATACACTGATGGGGGAGCAGTGGGCGAGACCGGAGAGGTCTGCTGACCATATGTGGGTCAGCGCCCGAGCTCGGGATGGAACTCAGGCCATAGTGGTGATAGCGCTGAGACTTAGCCCCTCGGCCACCAAGGAGGCCCTTGAGATCTTCCTTGGTGAGGTGTTTGTTCAGTTGTCTTGCCCATTTTTTAAATCAGGTTATCACTTTCCTTTTTGTTTCTTGTTCCTTTCTGTGGCACTGAAGAGTTCTTTGTTCAAAATAGTTTAAAATTTCTCTTGAGACTTCTCCCCTGACAAATGTGTTACTTAGAAGTGTGTTGTTTAATCTCCAAGAATTCTGGGGATTTTCCAGCTCTCTTTCTGTTACTGATTTCCAGTTAGATTCCGGATGGTCTGCCAGCAGTTTGAGGTCACCCCGCAACCTTGTGTTACAGGCAGAGTTATGGCCTCAAGCACTGACATACCGAATCTGCCGCATCTGAGGAAAGTCTCAGGGTAACTTTAATCTTTAAGGATTAATCATTAGCAAAAAAGTTCCCAAGTTTCCACCTTTTTACGTTTTATTTTTTCCTACCTTGATATTTTAAACTGATTTTTAAAAAAGGCTCAGTGTTCAATAAAGGAAGGCTAAGATTTTGGTTTAAAAAAGCTGTGTGGATTTGGGGTACATTCTATATCTGACTTTTCTTTATTGTGATAAAAGATACTTAACCTAAAACTTGCCATCAAACCATTTTTAAATGTTCATTCAGTTCAGTGAAACGAAGCACATTCGCAGATTATGTAACCATCACCACCTTCCTCTGGGGAACTTTTCCATCTTCCCAAATCAAAACTGTCCCAGGGAATCAATAGCTCCCCATCCCTGCTCCCGCCTGCAGCCTCCATCCACTCTCTGTCAGCCTGGCGACTCGAGGAAACCTCACAGAGCGGAATGAATCATATAATGTTTGTCTTCTTGTGACATTCTTTCTTCATTTGCCATGGTATCCTCAAGGTTCATCCAAACAAAGCATGTGGCAAAATCTTCTTTTTATTTCTCCATCTGAGCTTTCATCTCTTCATTTTATTCTAAATTAAAACTGCAGCAATATAAATCAGTCATGATTTTTCAAGTGAATGTGCCTGAGGAGAGGGGCCTCAGGTAAGAGGGCCCTGGGGTGAGAGGAGTCTCAGGGGAGAGGGTCTTGGGCTGAGCAGGGCCTCAGTGCCCCTGTCTGGATGGCTCTCTTCAGAGGCTGCCTTTGCAGTGACGATCATTTGAACACGGACCTAAAAGTTCTCTGGAATTGACCGTGACTAAGAAATAGCAAAGCATTATTTCACTCCCTTTGCCAAAAAGGAAATCTAAATTATGCTGAATCAGAGCAACTATAAACATTGTTTGCTTTTAGATATTTCACTTTATCCTGCTCTGAGACTCTGAGACAATCAGCCAGTGTTCTGGACTGTGTTTCTGAGAAACAGACAAGTGAGTTGGTAGAGTTCACCCACAAAATATCTCAGAACTTTCCAATCTAGGACAAGCAATTCATACCAATCATGGGTTGGATTGCATGATACAAGTCTTTATAAAAAGTGTGCATTAGCTGGTGCAAGGAAATTTGAATCGATAACAACATGGCTAAATATGTATATAAATACATATATACACATATATATGACATCTAGTTCTTTATTCTTGTACTTTATCTTAATATTCTACTATATATACTTTCCTCATATACTATTATCTGAGTACCTCTTCCTATTGTAAATTTATCAAACTGAAAAATCAAAGCAACAACGGCTGGCACATCCAAAACACTGCTTTTTTAAATGGTGTCACTGCAGAGAATGCACAGCAGGTCCTGGGGGAACATTCCTTTCACCATTCCAGTCGACTTTGAAGGAAAATACGTTACTCAAGGATCTGCTTTTGTTATATTTGGTTTCCGTTTCCAAGAAGCTATCAATGACATTGGTTCACAGAACAGTTACTGTAGTCATACTGTATACTTGTAGCTATATGGAAATAAAGTATATTTACATATTTTAGTACTATAATGAATGCACATATGTGTATGTATATGTAAAATCATGGATGGTATTTACTGATTTTGAACAAACTTAAAAGACCCCCCATATATACACGTTGTGACAAATAAGGGCTGTCTTGATGGTTTCATCAGATTCCACCATAGGCTGAAATTCAGAAAATGAAGAAAATGGGGCCCCCCTCGTGGCACAGCAGGTTAAGTGCTGCGCTGTGAGCTGTCGGCACTGGTGACCAGAGTTCGACAACAGGCCAGGGAGATTCCCATAAGGCACGGCAGACCTCTCCTGCCTCGCCCGCTGCTCCCCTCAGCAGTGTATTTTGGTTGATCTGCCTGCTGCTCCCCACTCTGTCTCTGGTGAACCCTCTCGCTGCCGCACGCCTCTGGCCTGTACACCCAGCTTGTATGTATAAATAAATAAATCTTTAAAAAATTAAAATAAATATGAAGAAAATGAATAATAATAAACAATGACAATATTTCAAAAGTTTTAAGACAGGGGCCTCCCTGGTGGCTCAGTGGTTAAGCGCTGCTCTGTGGAGCTGTCGACAGCGGCAACGCGAGTTCGACGCCCGGCCAGGGAGAATCCCACATGGCGCGGCAGACCTCTCCTGCCTTGCCCGCCGCTCCCCTCAGCAGTGTATTTCTGATCTGCCTGTTCTGCTACCCGCTCTGTCTCTGGTGAACCCTCTCGCCGCCCCACACCTCTGGCCTGTACCTCAGCTTGTATGTATAAATAAAAAATAAATCTTTAAAAAAAAAGTTTTAAGACATAAAGCACCCCTGAGATTTTGGACATAACAATTTAAATAATCTTAATTTTAAGTATTCAACATCAAATTTGAAGATATCAGAAATACTCAAAAAAGATTTACTATGGAACTGTGTTCTTTTTCCCCAAGCAGCAAGACAGGCAGTCTTTTGAAAAAATAACACAGACAGCACATCCCCCCCAAGTCCTCCACGAGGCAACAAGCCCAGAAATTTTCAGTGACTTGCTGATGATCACAGAGCCAGGACACCAACCCTTTCCCAGAATCCACGGACTCTAATAAGAAAGTTATCAAGGAGACAAGAAAAAACACATCAAAGCAGAAATATGCCAGAATAGGGAGAGCTAATCATTTTGCTGAGAATTTTCACAGTGGGTTATATTAGGCTTAAGGAGAGAGTGGTGATTGCTACAGAATTAAAACTGACATGAAAAAGTAAAGAAACACTCAAGGGTGGCACTGCCAACCCAGGAATAGGCAGTTTGCAAGGAAGTAACTTCCTAATCCTAAGAGATTAGGCCAGGAGGACATGGCTGGGAGAGGTTATCTTATTTCAGCCTTGCTCAGAATCCGCCAGTGGAGAGAATGCTAGCAGCCACTGTGGAAAACAGCTTGGTGATTCCTCAAAAAGTTAAATGTAGAATTACCATATGACCCAGAAATGCCACTCCTAGGTATATACCTGAAAGAATTAAACTCAGGAACTTTATCAGATACTTGCACACCAGTGTGCATCACTGAAGCATTATTCACAATAACCAAAAGGTGAAAACAACTTAAGTGTCCATCTACTGATGAATAAACAAAATGTGATATAATAAATTCAATGGACTTTTATTGATCCATAAAAAGGAATGAAAGCAGAAAATAAATAACATGGATTAGCAAGAACATGAAGGAATTGGAGCCCCCTTGATTGCCAGTGGGACTTTAAAGGGTGTAGTTGCTGTGGAAAACAGTTTGATGGTTCCTCAAAAAAATTAAACAGAATTACCTTATGGGCCAGCAATTCCCCCTATAGATATACCCCAAAAAATCGAAAGCAAGGAGTTGAACAAATATTTGTACATCGGTGTTCACAGCAGCTTTATTTACAAGGACCAAAAGGTAGAAACAACCTAAATGTCCAACAATGAATGAACAGATAAACAAAATGTTAATTATATAGGAAGGAAATTCTGACTTATGCTACAACATGGGTCAATCTTGAAAGCATTATGCAAAGTGAAATAAGCCAGGCACACAAGGGCAAATACTGTATACGATATTGCCACTTATCTGAATTATCTAGAACACTCAGTCACAGAGACAGAAAGTAGAAAGGTGGTGACTGCCAGGGACTGGGAAATGGGGTGAAGAAGGGAATTGTGTTTAATTTGGAACAGTTTCAGCTTGGGATGAGGAAGAAATTCCAAAGATGGAAGGTGGTGATGGTTGTGCAACGAAGTAAATGCTTAAAGTCACTGAATCATCCACTTAAAAATGGTGAAAATGGCACATTTTGTGTTATGTGTATCTTACCAAAATAAAAGCAAACATGTATATACAACATCAAAAGAGAAACTGATAACATGCTACAACACAGATGAACCTTTAAAACATTTCTAAGTGACATAAGCCAGACTCAAAAGGTTGCACTGCTGTGAAATATCTATACGAGGCTATTTCATAGAGGCAGAAAGCAGATGAGAAGTTACCAAGAGTTGGGAGTAGGAAAGAGTGAGGAGTTATTGTTTAATCGGTACGAACTTTCTGTTTGGGGTGAAGTAAAAGCTTTAGAAATAGATACAAAGCAAATGTCATCCATGCCACTGAACTGTATACTTTAAAATATTTGGTGAAAACGACAAATCTCATGTTATGTGTATTTTACCACCAAAATTAAAAAAAAAAAACAACGAAACATGAAAACCCTTTAGTGGCTCCACAACTTTGCAGAACTGAAAACCCACACCCTGTGGCTTGCAGGCAGGGCCCTCCACTCTGCCTTTTGAGGCTTCCTTTTCAGTAGTCCTTCTGGTCCAGCTCCTTGGCTGCCCCTGGCCTACGCCCAGTCCTGGCTCAGCTCCACAGGCTGTCTCCAATTCCAGGGCAGAGTCTCTTCCCTCCTAAGTAACTGGCCACTCCTGCACCACCTACTACTCCACCCTGACCCCTCCTAGGCCTCAACTGAGTCATCCAGGCTCACAAAGAGCTGTCTGATCAGTAATCATCGGAACCAGGAGTGGAAGGAGTGCAGAGGCGGGGGCTGGCCCTTTGGGACATGCAGAAAGACAATTGGACTTGCCATTAGAAGATGGCGATTCCATGTCACCTCTGCTACCAGCTAACAGGGTGACCACTGACCCCTCTCTGGACCTGCTTACTCTTCTGTAAAATGAAAGGACCAGACTGGGAACTCCAAGAGGACTCTGAACTCCAGGGTTTGGGGAGTAAACTTGAGGAACAAAGTACAGGAAGACAGAAGTTCATTATGTGTCAACCTTCTTCAAAGGAGAAAGTTTGCCTCACATTTTCAGTTGGTGATTTTATTCTCCTTGAGGTACCTGGGGCATTGAGAGACACATGAAAAAAATTCAACTCACGAAAGTGAAGAGTTCATCCATAATTTTGGTATTCATTATAGTACTGCAGTTTTTCATTGGAGAAGTTACGGAAATGAAATAGTAGCTAATTCTCTCTTTTCCCACAAATGTAAGCCTAAGATGTCAAGTAGACTCTGGATATTAGTGACACACAGTTAAATGTGTAGGAGGTAGCCATGAACCTGCACTAGGCCCAATTCCCTGCCATGACATAGGCGAGCCTTACAATCTTACATGCTGATGACTCCCTTTGTGAAAAGCCCAGAACAGCATTCCACTTTGGGCTAACAATGTGGTATTTAAATTAAAATATGTTAATGACTGGACATATATTTAAGATATGATTTTATTTCAGTCCACATCTGGGGATTTATCTTAATGAAATAAATGGTCAATGGTGTGCCCAAGTGTTTAATTATAAGGGTGTCCACTGAAAGATTCTTGTGATGAGTGGAATGTTTGTGCCCCCCCCTTCATATGTTGAAACCCTAATGCCTGATGTGATGATATTTGGAGGGGAGGTATTTGGGAGGTGATTAGATCATGAGGGTGATGCCCTCATGAAGGGGATCAGTACCCTTCTTTTTTTTTCTTTTAAAGAATTATTTATTTATGCATACAAGAGCTGGGGTGTAGGCCAAAGGCATGGGTGGGTGAAAGGATTCAGCAGAGACAGAGTAGGGTGCAAAACAGGCAGACTGACTGAAGTACACTGCTGAGGGGAGCAACGGACTAGCAGGAGAGGTCTGCTGCACCATGTGGGACTCTCCTGGGCTGGGGATTGAATTCGTGCTGCAGTAGCTGTGGCCAGCTTCACAGACTGAGACCCAACCCCTTGCGCCACCAGGGAGGCCCAGGGATCAGTACCCTCTAACAAGAGAACAAAGAGCTAGCGTGCTTCCTGTGGCCACGTGAGGACACAATGAGAAGATGAGCGTCTGCAAACCAGGAAGGAAGCTTTCACCAGACACTGGATCTGCCAGCACCTTGATCTTACACTCCCAGCCTCCAGAACCACTAGAAAGAAAGGCTTACTGTTTAAGCCACCCAAGCTATGATAATTTGTTATAGCAGTCCAAATGAACTACTGGTTATAATACTGAAAAAGAAACAACATAAATGTCAAAGAGAAGGAGTTAGTTTTACACATATATAGACATAATATGTTATAAATAAACATGCCAATATATATATATGCACTACTATATCACAATACATATTCCAGATAGAGATGTATAAATAATATACAAATGACATGTAAATTTACTTATATTATATCAGATATATATTTACTTAACATGTCAGTATATCAACACAATGAAATGCTTTACAGCTATTTATAATTTTGGAGAATATTTAATCACTCAATAATCACAATTAACATTTACTGGACCCTAATAAAGCACTCTGTATGTATCGTTGCATTTAATTCTTTTTTTTTAATTTTCTTTTTCTTATGATGAGAAATTTTAAGATCTACTTTTTTTTGCATATTCAGAAGACCTACTGCAGAGCCAAAGGCGCTCTAGTCACAGCTGTAACCAGCACGCTGGGGTCTGTTCACTCATATGTAGCTCATCAGATCAGACTATGGAAGGCAACATCCCTGAAAAATCAATCTCAGGAAGCTACTCCCCACTCCAGAGCACCAGGGCCCTGAGCCTGCTGAGCACTATGGCATCTGTGTCCCGCACAGAAGTGGCGCGCTGGCCAACCCCTCTCCAGCCCTCGAAGGTGGAGGTAGTCTGCGGTGAAGGCTCTTTCCTCTCTGATCTGCAGCCCTTGTCTTGGGTCAAAGCCACCGTGAGCATGTGCCTAGGCAGCTGCAGGAGGATGAGCCCCTCACGTGACAGCCACCCAAAGGTTAAGGTGCTGAGCGTGGCCCTCTACTCCTGTACCACAGAAATCTGCCTGTGTGTGACCTGTTTTAGCGGGAAGCTTGGGTTGGTTAGGTCCTTTAGATCGGATCGTCCTTTGTTGTGCAGGATGGTTTTATAATAAATAGGTATAAGTAATCTGAAATAAGTTTCCACATTATTGTATCCAACCCAGTGGCATGAGAGTAATTTAATTCATTAAATAGCTTCTATGGTGACTATTTTCCAAAGTTTTTCTAATGAATAGCTAAATTTTTTGCAATGATGTTGTTTTCATCAAAATTAATTTAATGAAATTTTGAAAATATTAAAACATTTTTCAGACACATTGATTCATTTAACAAATGTTTGGGAACTGACCACATGCAGAACTACAAAGTAGAAGAGACAAGATTTATAAGTCATGCATTTATAGTGTGCACATACTATACCCATTTTCCTTTACACCAACCCTTACAAGAAAGACCCAAGATTTTGCCTCTGCCTTTGTGGTGTGGGCCCCCTGCCCTCTCAGCAGCCCATCTCTTAGGCCGCTGCCCCAAAGTCTTGGGCCTGCCTGAGGCCAGTGTGAGCACTCCTGTCTTGGGCTAACTTGCATAGTCTTATAACCTAACAGTTTATATATATGTACTGACTGTTCATTATGTGTAAGCTTTTACATTCCCTAGTTCTCGCTCCTCCCCACAACACAATGCAAGTCATAGTCTTACATTAAAGCTGAAAATAACTGAGACGTAGAGAAGTCAAATAACTTAGATGAGGTCACTCATCAGGATTTAAGCCCAGGAAATTTGAGACCAGCCCCAGAGCCTGTGGACATTCTCAACCACTTCCCATGCTTTGCCAGACACCCAGTCCCCGCCAACCTTACCAGCTCCATTACCTACCCCCATTCTGGCCCCATAGAAAACTACACCAGTGAAGTCACTTCTTCCCCTTCTTTGATAACCCATATATTTACATTATGCTTATTAAGGAATCCAGAGGCTATAAGATCAAAGATATTCATATGTGACTACTTAACATCTAAAAAGTTTTATGGCATGGGCCTCCCTGGTGGCACAACGGGTTAAGCACAGCACTATGAAGCTATCCAGAGCCACTGCCGCATGAGTTCAAAACCCGGCCAGGGGGATTCCCACATGGTGCAGCAGACCTCTCCTGCCTCGCCCACTGCTCCCTTCAGTCGATCTGCCTGTTCTGCTCCCCACTCTTGTCTCTGGTGAATCCCCTCACGACCCCACACTTCTGGCCTATACCCCAGCTTGTATGCATAAATAAAAAAATCTTTTAAAAAAAATAAAAAATAAATAAAAAGTTTTATGGCAAAAAGTACTATCAAAAAAAATCAGAGGACAGAGAATAGAGCAGGAGGAAAATTATACTAGTACAGCTAAAGTTACTATCTTAGTACACAGAATTTTTATACATTAAAATTCAATAGAAAAATGGGTAAATTACATGTACAGATAACTCATAAAAGAGGAAACCCAAGAAGCACACCCTTCAGAGTTAGGGAGATACAAATTCAGGCCATAACTAGACACAATATTCATTCATGAGACTGGCAACAACTAAAAAAAATGAGGACACCCAGTGCTTATCAAGATTCAGGGAAAAAGACATTCCTGTTTATTTCTAGCTGGATTGTAATGTTATAACCTTTTTGGAAAGTAATTTGGTCCTCTTAAAATTACACTCCATCACAAAAAGAAACTACTGATGTGAGCCACAAGATGTACAAATCTCAAAGGCCTGATGCCAAGTGAAGAAAGTCAGATGGGAGTGACTCCATCCGGCTGATTCTGTTTGTTGATCCCTGTTGTAAATGCCATTTTGGGGAGTCAGGCCCACAGAAATAAAATCACCACTATAAAAGTATATATGCAGATGGCTGTTTTATTGCAACACTGTTTTTGAAAATGAAAAACTGGAAACAAGAGGAATATTTATCATTAGGGAAAGAGATGAATAAATTAATGGCAGCTCCTCACCACATAGTAACTATGTAGAAGAGTAATAGCGCACTGGGTTTAAAAAAAAACAACTGATTTGCCAAGAAATGTGTACAATACGCCATTTTCATTAAAAAAGTGTATATTTGTCTGCATATTGTTTTTATCTGGAAGATAGGGGGGAAAATTTAAAAAGTTACGGGTTGAGCACTCTAGGCTGTTAGTGTTTATCACCTGGGAGGATGAAATTGGTATAGGGTATGGGAGAGATATAATTTTTTTAAAAATTTGTATTTTTTTACATATTAAATATATGTTATTTTTCACATCACTGTTCATTTTTATACAATGTTTGCTTTCTCCTCTCAGGTGTAGTCCCTCTAAAATTCCCACCACCAATTCACCCATGCACCATCACCATAGCCCCTGTGCTCTTCTCCTCCCTGTTTTGATCCCTCTCTCTCCCCCTCCCCTGCAGAATGTTTCTGATTTATAATTGCCTGCTAATTTTGTTTTTAGTTATTATTATGCGATATAATTTTTTCAGAAAATTTTGGATTTTTTAAATAACAAGTGTGAATTACTTTTGGAATTCTTTCAAGTCTTAAAGAAAATTTAAGAAAATGGTTAAGGTTACAAGGAAATACTGATTTTTTATACTGTAAAAGAAGAAAGTAAAATATTAAGTTGCTTCAACTACAATTGTAAAAATAAAATACGCATGTGGAGAAAGACGAGTAGGAACTTCAAACAGGTTTTTAGAGTTTTTTTTAGAGTGCTAGGATAATGTATTCTTTTTTTTAAACGTGTGGGCAATAACCAAAATAGTTCTATTATGTAAAATATGCAAAAAATGTATGCAGTGAACAAAGTATAGATAGAACTGTAAAATTTAAAGTTGTTTAGTAAGGATGGCAGGCTTATGAGTGCATTTAAAAAAATTTCTTCAAACTTTATGTAATATTACCCCATCTTTAGAACAAAAAGAAACTCCTCCCATCTCAAGAGCTTGATTCTATTTTTTTGGAATGAATGCCATTAGGAGAAAAGACAGAACACAAAACTGTATCATGCCACAATTACAACTTTGCCAATATCCTATATGGACAAGAAGAAGAAGGGATGGGTGCTCAGATTGTTGATGGGTTTCTAATTTCTATTTCTTTTATTGTTATATTGTAAAAAATACAAATCAAGAGTGGGGGATTGTGTTTTCCCACCTCCCAGAAGCTCTAAATGATCTCTTCTCAATGCAAACTGAATGGGTCATCCCTGAAACACATTAACTCAAGCTGCTGACCTTTGGAAAGCAAATCAGAGACTATCTTGAGAAAGAATTGGAATCAGTCTCAGCCACAGAGAGTTATTTAGGACGAGGCTCTGTTCCAACCCCAACCACTGCCCATGGGGGTCAGCAGGACATGTGCCCACCTCTGTGTTGTGGACACAACGAGAGGGCTGGTCCTCAGGAAGGAGGTACAGGACTTCCTCTGCAGTCTTGGTCAAGCTAGTTGACTGTTAGCGTGCAAGGGTGTTTTTGCCTTGTCTAAACATGACTGCAAATTGAATGTAATCTAAAGCAGGTCCTTTTCCCTGTAATTTTAAACTCAAAGTCAGTCCTTGATTTAATACAGTTCAAAGCCCTGGAACAGAGGGCCTTTCCAGGGCTGAGAGAGGCTTGGGCCACTACTAATTTGGTTTTTGAATAGAAAGAAATATCAATCAGGTTTTGAAATTGTGGTCTACTTTAAGTTTTATAAATATATATATATATATATATATATATATATATATATAAACAATGGTATAAACAATTTTATAAAAATTACAAACTTTGCATTTATAGTAATAGTGCTATTTTAAATATGACTGCAGAATCGTATGTATCTGAATGGGGATACAGATACTTCCTTTCTGGAATATTATAGATATTTTTTACAGTCAGGAAATAGGATGTTTATTTTTAAATAAAGTATTAGTTTCATTTTCAAATAACATGTTTAATCTTTCTTTAAACTCTAGTGGTCTTTTAAGAACAGAACATGTAAATTTAAAGCACTAGATCTAATTGATCATTTGAAAATGTATAGCAAATACACAGGGAAAGTTTTACACATATACGAACTATCCTATCTATCTGTCATCCATATATGTCTATAGCTATCTATCTACCTATCCATCCATCCATCCATCCATCCATCCATCCATCCATCTATCTGTCTACTCATAGTGAACTTTAGGTGCTCTGGTTTGATAAAGGAAAGCATATCCAAGGTAATATGATAAGCATCTTCTTTTAATCCTGTCCCGTGTCTCTGACTCATGCACACCCTAGTATGGAGATGAAGCTCTTGGAGAATGCGCAGCCTGGCCACCGGCCCATGGCAGACTCTGCCATGAGACAGCCGCAGGAGTGGAGGCGCCTGCAACTCAGAATTAAAGGAGTCGGGCTGGAATTGCAGTTGTGCCTTTTCTTGTGTCAGCTTGAACCTATATGAAGAGTTCTCCACTGTGAGACGGAGAGAACAGTAAAATCTTCTCTCTTGACTGTGGGGAAGATAAATTGAGATCATGCCTGGGATAGCACTTACCATGGGCTTAGCATGAAGGTTGCTCAAATATTGACTTCTCTGGACTGTTGCTCCCTGACTAGACACGAGGATTACATTGAATGATGTATGTGAAAGCAAATGTTGCTTATAATTAGAAACGGTGACAGGGCCCTGAGTCTGTGTCAAGACAGCATGTCTGTCAACTCCCAGCATGGGGATGTTAGTCCTCAAAAGCAAGTGAAACCAAGGCTAAATGGTTAAATTGCTCTCCAGCCCTAAGAGCACAAAAGACAAAGAGAGCGAGAGTAAAAATGATCTAAACTTTTCTCTGAGACTTGCTTTTACAGACACAGTAGAGCCTGCAGGCTTATTGATTAAATTTGAATTGAGCTTCAAGGCCAGTTAGACTTGAGAGACACAAATACAGAGGAAGAGGGGTTGCCTGCAGATGAGGGGTTCACACACAGAAACTCAAAACTCCAGTGTGAAAGAGTCTCTTCATACAGCCCTGTAACTAGCCAATGAACTTTAGCCAAGATCATATTTCTTTCCCCCAATAGGCTTTTCAGACAAAAAAATTTAACTCCTTTGTTTCCAACCCTGGTTCCTCCAAATTTATATATCCCCATTTCCTTTTTTAACCTGGGAAGCAGATTTGAGTTTATCTCCTGCCTCCTTGCCAGTCGATTTATTATAAAGCTTATTTCTCTTTCCAAAAAAGCCTGATGTATTGTGAGCAAGAGCTGATCTATGCACATCAGCCAGCGCCCCGTTTGCTTGGTAATTTTAGGATATTTTTTAACTTCCTTCGGAGCCCTCCTCGCCTCCTTTTGGCAAACCCCAGATCTGGATACCTTCTCAAGATAGTTCTGGAAATGCAGGGACACGTTTATGGACAGGGAGCTATGGGTCACAGCTCCTGACATTCAAGCCTGCACCCCGAGGCCTGTTCCCCTGACCTTACCTCCCTATCTCCCATACTTTCCTTCACATCAACCACTCTGGTCTTTTGGTCCCTAAAATATGTCAAGTTGAGGTGGATTCCTACTTCCTTTGCCCTTGTTCCTTCTTCCTAGAACATACTTCTAGGGCT
Source organism: Scalopus aquaticus (assembly GCA_004024925.1). Lineage (NCBI taxonomy): Eukaryota > Metazoa > Chordata > Mammalia > Eulipotyphla > Talpidae > Scalopus > Scalopus aquaticus. Next base: position 151,823 of record PVIJ01000335.1, read on the forward strand.
GGCTCCCTCTTATCATTTAGGGTTTGGTGATGTCCCCCCCACCACAGAATGGCCCTCCTGACCTCCTTAGCTAAAGCAGCCATCTCAACCCCCAGTGATGCTCTACCCTAGTATGCTACTTAAACACTTATCATCAGCTGAAATTATCCTATTTGTACACTCCACAGAAGGCTCTATCTTGTCCATACTTAATCACCAGCTCCTGGACATAGTAAATACTAGTTAAATGGATGGATGAATGAATGAAGGTCCACATGACATCTTTCTAGCAGAATGAACAGCTGCCTCTTTGATGACCCATGGCAGTTTATTGATCCCTGCATGCACAGCCTGTCTTCCTCGTGGTAGACTAATGCACTGATGGCCTTCAGTGAAACCCAGCATTTAGCATTCATGCTCTTTATAGTTCCTTGCAGGTTAACTCTGGGGTTGACCATGTATGTGACTTGCTTTGGCCTAAAGGATGTCTGCAAATGTGATGCAAGCAGAAGCTTGAAAGACATGAATACTGGGACATCTTCTCTTGAGATGCAAACCTTAAGGTCCCAAGTTACCTTGTAGAGTCCAGTTACCCTGACAAAAAGGCCACATGGAGAGTCAGGTAAGCCCAGCCAATCCCCACCGTGCTAGTCATTCTAGTTGAAATTCCAGAAAAGTGAGTGAAGAGGCCCTTTTGGATGTTCCAGCCCCAATAGATACCAGGTAGAGTAGAAGAACCACCCAATGGAGCCTGGTCCAGATTGCAGAACCATGAGAAATAAAACGTTATTTAAAAAGTAAGTTTCACGTGGCTTAGCACAGAGCAATTGGTAGTCAAACCACCAGTTACTTTCCATCACACATGGTGTGTATGTGTCTACCCCTTTTGCGTTACAGGGCCCCAAGGCGAGGCGTTATAACGTTATAACTAACGCCTTTGTCTGCCCCCTTCTGCCTGGCATGCTGCACAAATAAAGTTGATCCAGGAGTCTAAGTGAATAATTCATTCAAAGATTTATTGAGCTCTCTAAACGCTAGCCTCTGTGCGACTCGAGTGGCTGGTTGTGTGTGGGGGGTGTAAAAAGAATAGTGAACACCCCTTCCCCAAAGATTCCGTGAGGCTGCTCCTGGTGCCCAGATGCCAGCACAGCAGCCCAAGTGTATCCGTGCCCAGAAAGGTCAGGACACTGGTCTGCGGGGGCCCAGAGAGGGCCTGGCCACTGCCTCCAGAGTCGTGGGGCGGGCTTGCTGATATGGGGTGGCTTTTGAGCCACCTTAGCTGCTGTCTGAAAGTATGGGGGTGGGGGGTTGGCAAAGCAATTCCAGTCATTTTCTCTTGTGATCTTTTAGACCACCGTGGGCTGTCACTAGGGTGGTTTTACAGCTTGCCGTGATCACACAGCCGTGAACAGCTGGGCTAAATGAGCATGTCTTCTACCAACCTGGAAGCCAACTTCATTGTCCTCTCCCTGGCCTCTGAGGTGCTGGGGTCACAGCCCTAGGCCCCGAGTCCTGAGCAGGCGCACACCGTCTCTTCACTAGGCTCCCTCTCCATGGCGCCGGCTGCTCTCTGGGAGAGAGAGAATGGGGCAGGTCTGCCTAACCTGACGCTCACTCATGTCTTAGAAAACAAAACTCTACTCTGTACTATCTCTAAGTTTAAGTGGAAAATATTATTTCTTTTTCCTTTGTTTTTCCCTTTTGGATGGAATCAAGTAAATTTAAAATGATGACACATTGTGACTAATTAAAAAAAATGAAATGATGACACAGTCTCTCGAGTAGATTAGAAGCTATAATTGGTGATTTAAAAGCAAGGAACTGGTTGAGAGTTAAAAAAATAATTTTACAATTAAAAGTAAGTACATAAAAATTTTAAAGTGGTGATTCTTTTTATTGTAAAACTTTTCATTATAAAACAAATCAAATATAGTACATTGCCATATGCAGTCTGTAGTGTGCATGTATGCTTCCTGGGAGGGGAGGCAACCTCAGTTTTCCTGAATAACTACCACGGCTTCATCACACCTAAGAACATTAACTAAAATTAGATAGAATCTCTGAACAGGGACTTAGTGGAAGGAGATGACACCTATATCCTCTTCGCAATATGTCTGGTTAGGACCCACACCTATGCCTATTTCTTATCTGGGGGCACAGGACAGTTGACTAGGGTGGTGAGCCAAATGTGGGGGGCTTTGTGATCCTCAAAGTCCAGGACAAGTACGTGAAGTTGGCATCATTCAAAAGTGTGTTTCAAACCATTTATACACGTAAGGAACTGCCCGAGCATCAGCAAGCCGCAGGAAACCTCAGCACTCAGCAGTGTGAAAATGGCATGAAAAATAGGAGGGAGTGGGGGTTTGGAGAGTTGAAACAAACTGCTCACGAGTCATCTTCGCAACCATGACAAGGAGCAGGGGGCAGGAGGAAGAAAGAAGACTCAGCGCAGACAATATCTGCTGTGAATGAACCTAGGTTTCCCAGGAGAGAGCAGGGTGGGGACAATTTGACTGAGGAAGGAAATTAGGCTCCAGGCAGCAGGAAATTCCTTGCTGTGTTAAATTAATAAAGAATGTCCTGAAATAATACCTCATTCTTCCCACCTCTGCCGGCTTTGACCACAGGAGAGTCTTCCTGCCCTAGAAGGTTTTCTGCGGGACACTTCCGTGCATTCTAGGACAGGATGAACCTGGAGTCTTGCTTCCTTTCCCCCACCTCTCTCCCTCTGCAGCTGCCACAGACTGTTCTCTCGGAGGCACTGATGTCCTCATGCATATAATGGAGCTGATGATATCTGCTTGCACGTGGGTCCACATGGGTGGTGTGATGGGTGGTGTTGTAACAGGGTGGTCCCCAGGAGAAAGGGTGTATCTCAGGTTCCCTGTCCCACCCAAGGTAGGGTGGAACTGAGCAGGATATAAGAAGCTTGAGAAGAGAGACAGGACAGATGGAGGACACACACAGGGAACACACTCACAGAGGACACACACAGAGGAGACAGAACACACAGACAGACGACAGGGGAGATGGAAGAAAGATGGAGGCCAGAGGAGACCCAAGGAGCAGAGAGACTTGTAAAGAAGCTGCACTGGCCTGGACTGATTGAAAGAGATGTGGGTGAGAGATGCGTGGGGAAGTTAACAATGGCTGTGTTGATTTTGGCTTTGATTTTGTTCTGTTCCTCTCAGAATTGTCTGACTGTTTCTGACCATTTTGGATGTGTCCCTGGTGAAAGGTATTTTGTTTTCTCCCAGAATTGTCTGGCTGTTTCTGACCCTTATGTGTGGGTCCCTGCCATAAGCTGTTCTAGACTTGTGGCAGGCTTTCGAGACTTGCTTTGGGCCAATCCCGTTTGGGTAGACTTGTACCCACGAGGAGTTGGATAACACTGGGTACTTGACTTAGAAATATATTCTTTTTCTTCTTTGTCTTTTCTAATTGTATTAAAGTCTGTTTCCACACAAGGTCTTATATGTTTTGTATTGATGCGGCGGATGGCAGAACCCACTTAGACCAGGGCAGGTCTGGGGTTTCGGGGGTGTCCCTCCCCTGCCCTGTAACAGTGTGAGTGAACAAGTCTGGCAGTGTTGGGCACATTAGAACAGGCCCTAAGTATATGGTGTGTGAATCATTTCCTGGGGAGCCCCCACCCTTGTAAACACACACACACACACACACACACACACACACACACACACACACACACACACATACACACAACTGCATTTCCCAGGCTCCCTGGCCAGCTGGCTCTTAGCTGGGTTTAGTCAATAAGAGGTGAAAGTGGGGTATCGGCAGATAGGAGGAAGGGAGAAGTCAGCATGTTTATCCCTTTCTCCCTTTGCTTTGGATGGGATGGGGGCTGGGCACTGACTCTCCTCTGTAACTGTGTTCTGAGAGGCCCCTCCCTCTCTGGCCCCAGTGCCCACCAGGTGGCCCCCACATACCAGTCCCCATGGATGACTCCAGCTTCTGGGTTTTGGTAACACCACCTCTAGTCCTAGGGGCAGTAAAGGCTTTTGATTTCCCCCCAGTCTCCTGCTTAACTTCCTAGTTCTATCACCTATGTAACGAACTCCCTGTCTTCAATCTGTGTTTTAAATACCTACAGTGGTTTTATTTTCCTGACCGGACCCTGGCCAGTGCACATGGTAACGATTCAGACCAAGTGTGCAATAAAGAGGTAACTCAGCAGGCTTGGGTGCTCAAACCCTGCACAAAGTATTGGCCTTTGACTGACTCCTATGCCCTTGGAAGATCCTGTCTGATTAGACAGTCTTTGTTTACCCAGGGCCCAGGGACATGCCAGAGAGTTCGTGCTAACAACAAGACTTACGGTCGATGCCTGTTTCATTAGTTGAGCGCTGGGTCACCACGTCAGTCTGACTGGGTTGGGGGAGTGTTGGTGGAGACTGAACACCTGTGGTCAGTCATGCCAGAGCGCGACACTTCCGTGACTGACCCACGGTAAAGGCCTTCAACACCCAGGCTCCACTGCGCGTCCCGCATTGGCGACGTCGTGCACAGGATCACAGGGCACTGCTGGGAGAAGGAAGCATGGTGTAGGACTCCTCTGGCTCAGGAAAGCTGGAAGCTCACACCTGGTGTCTCCCCCCGTGGACTTTTTCCTTTGCTGATTTTAATCTCTGTTCTTTTGCTGTAATAAACTATAGCCATGAGTATAACAGCTTTTCTGAGTTGTAGGAGTCCCCCTAGCAAATCATTGAACCCGAAGGTGGTTTGGGGACTCCCAAAACACCAATAAGAAAAAATTAAACCTCTTCCCCCCACCCCAGACAAAATGTCTAGGTTCCTTAGAAGCAACTTATCAGAACTGAAAGCAGGTTCTCCCTGACTCCCATCACGCCACACTGTCTTTCATAAGCACAGAGCATGTGGGTGAGCAGACAGAACCCTTGACTGAGAATTCGAAGTCAATGGTTGTGAAGACCCCTCTGGCTGCAGCAGCTTATAAATGTGTAAGTCAATAAGCGCCTACTGAACTCTTAGACTAAGCGAGCACTTGTTTGCCAGGGAGTGGCGAGAAAGTTTGCAATGGGCAAGGCCACTCCAGCTGCAGAATGGAGGACGGGATGGAGAGGCATGAAACAGGCTGAAGGCTGTTTCAAAAGTTCAGGGTGACAGGGTAGATTCAGGAAATGGGCTATTGGACATCCCAGGGGGAATCTTGTTTTCCACTCCTCTCCCAGACTGAGTTGTGTCCTGGCTTCCCCATTTCAATAATTGGCATTGGTTTATTAAAGTCAGAAACACAGGTGTCCCCTCTCTGATTCCTTTCTTTCTCTTGCTTTACCCTACCCCAGCAAATTTCATTTTGACTTCCAAGTATGTATCTGATACGGGTGTTCCGTGTTTTCTCTCCACCTCCTCCACCTTGGTGCAGAGCAGCATCACCTTTGCTTTGTATTAGTTGATCTCTCCCCCATGCTGGCCTGGCTGGTCCCCTCTCATCCTCCCAGTTTTATCCAAAATGTAGCTTCTGAGAAGTCTTCCCTGCCCACCCCAGTGTCAGTAGGGCCACACTTGTTCTCTTCCACAGTGTCAATTAGCATTTGTGGAGCACACCCACTGTGTGCCTGATACTATTCTAAGCACCTTATGTTATATTAACTTTTTTAGTGCTCATTTATCCAACTCTGTTGGGTAAGTCCTATTTTAAATTAATTTTACAGTCAAAGAAACAAGTAAAACCATCACCTCAGCTAGACCATGGGCTTTGGGAGGACCGAGATCTTGCCTGTCCTGTTTATTGCTGATCCCCAGAAGCAAGCATGTAGCCTGGTTCATAAAGGAGAACTCAGAATGGATTTGCTGAAGAGACAAAGAGGAATGCAGATGGATTGGCTGTGGAGAATGAAGAGAAAGATGTCGAGGATGGCTCCAGGCTTTGAAGGATTATGCAACTGGGTGGTGCCATTAATAGAGGTGAGGAACTCTATGGAGGGAGCTGATGGGTGGGCTGGAGACAGGGTGATGAGTTAGTTTAGGGAAATGTGTGGTTAAAAGTCAGTTATTGTGTTCTTTGGGTCTGCAGCTCAATCTTGGATGGTGGATCTAGAATTAGAAGTTTGCACCTAGGAAGGGAAGTAAGTTGAGTGAGAAGAGGTCTGGGGTAGAGACCTAATGTTATAATGTTATAAGTAAGGAGCTAGCAAATCAGTGTGAGAAGCAGCAGTCGAACAGCAGATGGAAATCAGGGCAGTGTGGCTTCCCTACAAGTCCAGGGGAAAGGAGGGTGTGATCCAGGGCTGGCACATGCTCTTTCTGGTCTGTGTATTCTTGGCTGCACTGTATTTTAAAATATTTAGAGTTAATTACTGAACTTAAAAAAATCTCTCTTTCTAATATTCTAATTTCTCTGGAAAAATCTGAAGATTGCCCACTCTGGGCCTGAGCTCTTAGATGCCAACGTGGTGAGTCATGGCTGCCCGAAAGGCTGAGGTGTGCTCTCCTGTTTGCCCCAGTCCCCACCTCGCTCCGCAGCATCCCTCACGGGAGGCCTGTCAGATGTCATGTGCCATCTGTCTCAGTGTGGACTGCTATAATAAAACACCATAGACTGGGTGGCTTAAACAACAGACATTTATGTCTCACACTTCTGGAGGCTGGGAAGGTGCCAGCTGATTTAGTTTCTAGTGGGGGGCCCCCATCCTGGCTGAGGGACAGCTGCCGTCTTGTTGGGTGCTCACACGGCCTCTCTGTTTGCCTGTGCACAGAAGGAGAGAGGTCGTTCTCTTCCTCTGCTCTACAGTCGTTAATCCCACCAGGAGAGCTCCACCCTCATGCCCTAGGCTAAACCTCCTAACATCATCACAATGGGCTGCAGGGGTTTTAACTCGTGAATCCCGAAATATTCAGCCCTGGGCCTCCCCGGTGGCGCGGCGCGCAGCAGTTAGGCACTGCACTGTGGAGCTGTTGGCAGCAGCAATGCAAGTTCAATGCCCTGCAGGAGAGATTCCCACATGGCAGACCTCTCCTGCATCGCCCGCTGCTCCCCTCAGCAGTGTGTTTCCGTCTATCCGCCTGTTCTGCTCCCCACTCTGTCTCTGGTGAACCTTCTCGCTGCCCCACACCTCTTGTCTGTACCCCAACTTGTATGCATAAATAAATAAATCTAAAAAAAAAGAAAAGAAACATACAGCTCATGACAGCATCTCAGTTGCATCATCACTTTTCTTCTAATACAGTTAAAAGATAAGAGAGGATTTCCTAAGATTATGTTTCTATTGAAAATGGGAAGACAAAAGATAAAGGTTTTCAAGCATTTCTTGAAAAATCGAAGGGAGCATATTTCTTAGTGAACATGAGGAATATTCCTAAAAATATCCTCGTTTGCCTTCTCTGCCCAGGAGATTTCCGTGATGGCCCCACTGATCCCTGCCTCCTGGCATTCATGCCCTTGGGAGTCTCTTCCCTCTGAATCTGGGCTGGATCTGCTTATTCAATTCTACCCAGTAGGGTATGATAAAGGTAATGGGATGTCAGTTTTATAATTAGATTTGCTAGCAGATGCTCTCTATTGCCTTCCTGACTTGCATACTTTAAAGAAGTAAACTGTCACATGGAAGCGGTCCACATGGCAAGGGGCTCAGGGTGGCCTCTGGACAATCCCTAGTGAGCAACTGAGGCCCTCAAGTCACTAGCACACACGGAAGTGAATCCCGCCAACAATCACATAATTCTGAAAGAGGATCTCTTCCTACCGCTGAAACTTCAGATGAGATCCACCTTGTACAGCCTCCTGAGAGACTCTAAAGCTCTGCCTGGACACACCTGACTCACAAAAACTGTGAGCTAATATGTGTGTTCCCAATTTTTGTTGTAGTAAAAAGCACATAACATAAAATTTACTATCTCAACTTTGCAGGCATATAGTTCAATTTTGTTAGATTTTTTTGCACAACAGGTCTCTCCATCTTCATCTCGCAAACTAAAACAATGTACTCACTGAACAAGAACTTGCCATTTCCCCCTCACTCTAGGCCCTGGTAAGCACAATTTTGCTCTCTATGTTTATAAAATTAACTACTGTAGAGCCCTTATAGAAGTGCAATAATACAGAATTTTATTTTGGTAACTGGCTTATGTCACTTGGTATAATATCCTCAAGGTTCACCCATGTTGTAGCACGAGTCAGAATTTCCTCCTTTTAAAGGCTGAATAATATTCCATTGTATGTCTAGACAACATTTTGTTTCTCCATTCTTTTGCCAACAGACATTTGGGTTGCTGCTACCTCCTGGCTATTGTGAATGATGCTGCCATAAACACGGGTAGGCAAATACCTCTTCAATTAGAATTAGAAGTTGTCAGCACGTAGGTAGGGAAATAAGTTGAGTGAGAAGAGATCTCACTGCTTTCCACTCTCTGGGGTCCACACCCAGAAGAGGATTTGCTGGATCATGTGGCAGTTCTGTTTGAATTTCTGCTGTACAGCCACACTGTTTCTATAGTGGTCGCACTATTTGTACACTCCCACCAAACATGCATCGGAGTTTCATTTTCTCTACATCCTCACCAACACGTGTTTTCTGCTTTGTTTTGTTTGTTTGCTTGTTTTTAAAGATTTATTTACTTATGCATACAAGCTGAGGTGTAGGCCAGAGGTGTGGGGAGGGTGAGAGGATTCACCAGAGACAGAGTGGGGAGCAGACCATGCAGATCTACTGAAGTACACTGCTGAGGGGAGCAGTGGGTGAGGCAGGAGAGGTCTGCTGTACCATGTGGGAATCTCCCCGGCCAGACATCGAACTTGTGCTGCAGTGGCTCTCGATAGCTTCATAGTGCTGTGCTTTAACCCGTTGTGCCACCAGGGAGGCCCTGTTTTGTTTGTTTTTGATAGTGAGCATCCCAAAGAGGTGGTCTCTCATTAAATATGCCATTTTTAGTTGTTAAGTTTTGGGGTGATTTTTAGCTAATACATTATTTCATTTTGTGAGTTATAATCAGGGAAAGGCTATTGGTTTCAAATAGTGTTGAAAAGTTGAGCAAGAGGACAACAGAAACAAAAGTCCCTGGAGTCATCAAAGCTTGAAGGCAGGGAACTCAGACAGAGTAGACTCAGTGGGGGGGGGGGGTGCAGGCAAAAGCCTGTCGGCAAAAGTAGCTGAAATGGAATAAGGGCAAGTTTTAAAAAAGGTATTATCTATTTTTATGGGTTATCATATTTCCTGCAAATGGAAAGGGGGAGTGCTCTGAGGGAGGGTTTTATTCTCTTCATTTGAAACACAGGAAAGAACTGACCATGTTTAAAGATCTATGGGAGATATTTAAACATGGCCTGGAGCAGAACTGAATGGAATAGCTCCCACTGCACATTTATCAGAAGGCTTTGCCAAAGTCTGCAGCAAAATTAAAAAATGAATATATACCAGCAATGTTCTGATACTTTTTCCACGATGGACACTCTGAGTCTTTTCTGGGGGCTAAACATCACATATTTAGGGCCTTCCTGGTGACTCAATGGGTTAAGTCTCAGCACTATGAAGCTATCCAGAGCCACTGCAGCACGAGTTCAATCCCCAGGCAGGGAGCTTCCCACATGGTGCAGCAGACCTCTCCTGACTCGCCCGCTGCTCCCCTCAGCAGTGTACTTCAGTAGATCTGCCTGTTCTGCTCCCCAATCTGTCTCTGGTGAATCCTCTCACCACCCCCACCTCTGGCCTACGCCCCAGCTCTTGCATGCATAGATAAATAAATCTTTAAAATAAATAAGTAGGGGCCTCCCTGGTGGCGCAGCGGTTAGGCGCTGCGCTGTGGAGCTGTCGGCAGCAGCGATGCGAGTTCGACGCCCGGCCGGGGAGAATCCCACATGGTGCGGCAGACCTCTCCTGCCTCGCCCGCTGCTCCCCTCAGCAGTGTATTTCTGATCTGCCTGTTCTGCTCCCCACTCTATCTCTGGTGAACCCTCTCGCCACCCCACACCTCTGGCCTGTACCCCAGCTGTATGTATAAATAAATAAATTAAAAAAATAAAATAAATAAGTAAATAAATATCACGTATTTAGTTTTTCCAAGTACCCTCTTTCTCTCCTCCAGGGGCCCTGGTTGTCTTGGGATGGTACAGACCCAAGCTTACGCTGTTTCCTGGGCTATCCAGCTACAAGCCTTTCTCCCCATGCACAATCCCCCAATTCTGGTTCATGTCTTTTCTGAGCAAAATATAATGTATAGTAGGTCCCTGATGGTGTTCTTTGGAAAACAAAATCACGCATATGGCTGAGCTCCCTGGGGACTTCTAAATCACACCATAAACATCCTCGGGGGGGGTGGGGGGTGCTGGACTTGGTCCTTGTGCAGGAAATGTGCTCCTGCATGCTTACTCCCACAAGCATGATTTGTGTACATTCCAGATGTCATGTGTGTGTTTTAGCTGTTTATGTAAAGGCAGATTTGTCAGGGGGGTCTTCTGAGTAAAAAGTCCTCAGACCTGGCACAACTCAACATGACTGTGCCTGGTGTTATGGTTTGTCTGTGGATGCTTGCCGAGGGTCGGGTGCCGGCCCCAGGGCTCATCGCAGACACTCCCTGGGGCTCACTGGACAGTCATTATTCTTCAGTCTGCTGGTGGGCGGAGATGTTCCAAACCCTTTCTATTCATTGTCACCCGCTCTGAGTGAGTCACTAATAACTACGCAGCCATGCCACCCCTCCTGGCGGGCAGAGAGAACCTGCAGATGGCTGCTTCTCCTCCTACCTAGCAGTGACAAGAAAACTGTCTTAGTAACCTTGAAGCTTTGTTGCAGGCTCTTTGGTTTACAGTCACAAACTCAGAGAAGAGCAGGTGGGTGTTAATTTTGTTGCTTGGGAACCAAAGATCCACAAGAAGCTTAGTAGTGCCCTCAGATTCCCAGTCCAGCACTCTTATATCACAAGAACAGGAAATCACACATTTGTATACAGATATAGATTTGACTTCAGATGTTATATTATGTTTTTCTATTTGATAAACAATCCATGATCAATATGAAGGAATTTCTTATTGCTGAAAAAGAATAAACATGGAGTTTCTCAGACCTGGGCTGGAGTCTGGGTTCTGTTTTTCATTCATTCCACTGTTATTTACTGAGCACCGACTGTATACCAGTGCTGGGGATATGGCAGACAAGCAGCTGCCTTAGTAGCTAAAGGTGGAGAGACGACCATAAACGAATGTGAATGGTTCATTTTATATGCCTGGGCCATGGGGGTGCCCAGACATTTGGTCAGGCGATATTCTGTGAGAGTTTTTATGACTAAGATATCATTTAAATCATTAGACTGAGTAAAGCGGATTGTGCATTTCAACATGGGTGGGCATCACCCAATCAGTTGAAGGCCTGAATGAAACAATAGAGCTGATTTCTCTGCCTGACTGCCTTCAAACTGAGGCATCAGCTTTTTTCCTGTCTTTGGACTTGAAAGTTCCGAAACACTGGATTTTTCTGGATGATGAGCCCGCTAGTCTTCAAGTGCAACTATACTACAGCTCTTTTCGTTTTCAGACCTTTGGGCTCACATTAGAATTAAATTATTGGCTCTGTTAGGTATCCGGGTTACTGACTCATCTTGCAGATCTTAGGACTTGCCCATTTTTATTACTATGTGCAAAAATTAGTATCAATCGATTGATTGATCTGTCTCTCTCTCCACATACACACACCCCAATTGTTTCTGTTTCTCTGTAGAAACCCAATTAATACAATAAGCGATCAATTTGAATAGTGATAATTTCCCATGAGGAAAATAAAAACAAGGTTATGGAAAAGAGAGGGGTACTACTTTAGCTGTGACAGTAAAGATGGCCCCTCTGAGGCGGCGACCTTACAGCTGAACAAGAGAAGAAATCAATAGCCACATAAAGGCTGTGGGAAGTGACTGGGCAAAGGCCCTGCAGTGGGCAGGACTGTGAGGAGTTGGAGGGACAGAAAGAGGAGCAGTGTGGCTAGACTGGAGGTGGAGTGAGAGAGAGGTGGGATGTGGGTCATTAGGGCCTCACAGGCCATAGGGAAGAGTTTGGATTTTATTCTAAGCACAAGGGGAATCCTTTGGAAGGACTTAAGAAGGAGTGTAACACCTTGCCTGCTTTGTATCCCTATCTTGCTATGTGATCTTGAGTAAATGAATAAGTACACATCTGTGAGCCTCTGTTTCCTGGGGCTGTCACGAGATCAAGAAATAACAGAATGAGTTAATACTGAGTCTAGCCAGGCCTCCCTGGTGGCACAACGGGTTGAGTCTCGGCCTCTGAAGCTGTCTGCAGCTGATGCAGCATGAGTACGATCCCTGGCCAGGGAGATTCCCACATGGTGCAGCAGACCTCTCCTGCCTTGCCCGCTGCTCCTCTCAGCAGTGTCCTTCAGTCCATCTGCCTGTTCTGCTCCCCACTCTGTCTCTGGTGAATCCTCTCAACACCCAACAACTCTGGCTTGCGCCCCAGTTCTTGTGTGCATAAATAAATAAATTAATTTAAAAAAACCCTGAGTCTAGCCCAAAGACGAGACTCTAGAAATGTCAGTTTCCCTTCCTGGTTATTAACTAGGGATGATGATTGGTAAATAAATGCTGACACTAAAACAAGCTGGGGAAGTGGAACAGACATGAACTTTCTAAAGACAGTCTCAAAAATGCTCAGATGCTTGGAAAGGAACTCCCTGCTAGGACGGTAGCCTAGGAAAACAATGGGAAATGGGTAAAATGTATATTCAAGCTATTCATCACAATGTCACTTAAACATGGAAAAACTGGAACCCCCTAAATATTTGGGATAAGGGATGATTTCAAGACACTTTGGTAATTGAAGTCACAGTTTTGGAGTCAAAAAGACTTGGGCTCAAACTCTGGCTTTTCAACTTTGTTTTCTGGGTGACTTTTGCAAGTAAATTCCAGTGTACTTGGAATGAGGATAACAACAGCACCCCCACATACACCACTCGGGGCTGTGTGACTTGAACACAGTGCCTAGCACCAATCTGGCCTCTAATACAAGAAAATTCTGTAAGTGTATAATTCAATATACATTATATTGTATAATTACAATTATATAGTGATTTACATAAATATGTACATATATAAATGATGGTTATGCTAAATATTGCCTCGGTTGATCTACAGATTTAGTACAATTCTAATTAAAATATCACAGGTTTGTTTATGGAACAAGCTTTATCTGGAGGCCTCATATAGTGGCATAAAGGCCAAGAAGAAGCAAGATGGATATCAAGAATGTCCCAAGAAGAATAATGTCACAAGGATAGGATGGATATGTCCCAAGAAGAATAATGTCCCAAGAAGAATAAGATGGCAAGAGGCACTGGTAGAGCCTTCCTGCTCTTGCTTCTGAAAAGTTGGAATGTCCCAAGAAGAATAAGATGGATATCAAGACCTATTCTAAGATTATGATAATTAAGACTGGAATTGACACAGGGAGAGACTGTTGACATAACACAGAATAGGCAGCCCATATAAATGGGCCTCTGATATATAGCATATAAACAGAATATAAATGGAATTTTGATAAAGCACAAAGGTGGCGTTGAGTATCATGGAAAGATGGAAAGAAAGTATGGAAAGAAAGGACTATTCAATAAACAATGTTGGGGTGATGGATTATCCATAGAGAAAACCCCAGGAAATAAAACAAAACAAAAATTCAGATGAAGTCAAAATTTAAAAATGCAAAGCACAATTTTAAGTGTTTGAAAGAAAGTATAAAAACTGTGCTGCTCAATATAGTAGGTACAAGCTACATATGAATCTTTCAATATAATTTTAAAGTAATTAATATTAAATAAAGCTTAAAATTCAGTCCCTAAGTCACACTAGCCACATTTCATGCATTCAACAGTCACATGTGGACAAATGGGGAACATTTCCAACACTGTAGAAAGTTCTACTGGATAGCACTGATATAAAAGAATGTCTTTCTTACCTCAAAATAGGGAAATATTTAAAAATACACAAAAACAATGCTTTCCACAGAAGAAAATAATGGTAATTCAACATTACATTTTTAAAATTCCACTTATCAAAACATACCATAAGGAAGATGAAAAGACGAATTATGAACTGGGAGAAGAAACAAATAAAATCCACAAAGATTAGTACTCACAATATAGAGAAAATGCTTACATACTGGATACCAAAGAAAACAACTAAAGACATAAATGAGTATTTCAGGGATGGATCATGATTGTCTAATAACCAGATGAAAGTTTTCAACTTAGAAATTAAACCCAAATGAGATTCCACTTATATGTACCTGATGGGTAAAATATAAACTAAATAATAGCAAGCCAGAGAGGATGTGGATCCTTTCCAGAGTGGGAGTACAAACTGTTACAAAAACTTTGGGAAACAGGGGCCTCCCTGGTGGCGCAGTGGTTAAGTGCTGCACTGTGGAGCTGTCCGCAGCGCAATGCGAGTTTGACACCCGGCTGGGGAGATTCCACATGGCATGGCAGATCTCTCCTGCTGCTCCCCTCAGCAGTGTGTTTCCATCGATCTGCCTGTTCTGCTCCTCACTCTGTCTCTGGTGAACCCTCTCGCTGCCCCACTCCTCTGGCCTATACCCCAGCATTGTATGCATAAATAAAGTTTAAAAAAATTTAAAAAAAAACCTTTGGGAAACAACTGGCACTATCTTGTAGGGTTTACACTCCGAGGCAACTCCACCCCTTGTGTATCTCTGAGAGGCATTCTTGCATAGATGCATCAGAAGACAGGCACAAGAATGTTCATAGCAACATTTTCTTTGTAATTAAAAAAAGATTGGAAACAAACTAAATGCCCTGTAATAAGAAAGCTTTTAAGTATGTAATGGTATATTCACATTGGAATATTATACAACCGTGAAAAGGATGAACTACAGCTACATTACCTCAAAAAGAATTTATTTTAATTAATTTTATTTAATTTATATCCTTTACATTATTATGTATCCCCTGTAAGTTTCCCACCACCAATTCACCCGTGAACCACCACCATAGTGCCTTGTGCTCTTTTCTCCCCTATTTTGGCCCCTCTTCCTCCCCCTGCAGCAGAATGTCTCTTATTTGTGCTTACCTTCTAACAAAAAGAATTTTAGATTAACGCTGAGTACAGCAAAAGCTAGAATGCCACCTAAGGTGTGATGTCACTTTTGTAAAGCCCCCAAATGTGGGTACACAGGGCTCCTTTCAAGTTAGACAAGAGCAGAACACTTGATGGCCATGGGGCAATAGTTACATGTCACGAGGTATGACCTGGAACACCTGGGGGGCCTTTGACTGATGTAGTTTGCGACCCAGGAACTGATCAATGGAACACCTTGTTAATAAGAGTGGAGCCATGGGAGGGAGTGGGAGTATATACGCAGACTCACTCCCCCTAAACCCAAAATTCAGTATTCAGTTTGACTCACCCTTTTCTCTGTTGAAAAGGCTAGGATATTGCTCTCGAGCAGCATCGTGCATTATACAGCCTGCTTCACAACTCCTGTTTCTTTTATCAGTGCAGTATTGCTGATGCAACAATTGTTTAAGCATACATACATATATACATGTTTTGTTTCAAAAGGCAGGGAGACAATAAGCTAAAAGTTCAAGAAGGTAGAGTTGGACAGAGCATGACAGCTTAGTGAGACTCTGCTATTGGTAATGCTCTAGATCTGAAGTTCATGAGATGACTTCGTGTTTATTGAATTACTATGCCTGAAACTTACACATTTTTCATATATACTTTTGTATGCATCAAATCTAAATAAAAATGTAGTAATGGGGAAAATGTGGTTTATTTTCTCCTTTTCTTTTGGTATGTTATTCTAAAATAACCTCTTCCATGTACCCCCCAATATATGCTATTTTTCTGATCAGAAAAAAATAATTAAATAACCTGGGAAACATCTCTTACTAAAGTCAGGAATCACAATTGTGTTTGGGTGCTCAGAAGAAACAATGCAAGGAAGCAGGTTTACGGGGCTCACCCGATTCCCCAGGTCATCTGATAAACATATGTTCAGCTCAAATCCTCCTGTAGGTGCCTTCACTCTGAGATTTCCTTTCAGTTGATGGCTTGGGGTTCAAGAGAAGCAGCAGTCTTTGGAAACCCCAGACCTAGTTGTGAATGTCAACTCTGTCGCCCAGCAGCTGTGGGAACTTTGGCGATGTATGTAACATCCCTGAGATCCTGTTTTCGTGGCCATAAAAGCGCAGTGATGTTTACGCTGAACTTTAGTACATTTTGAAAGGACAAGTTTATTCGAAAGAGGAGAAAGAACCTGTATAGTCACAGCGGGGCAGGAGAGCTGCATCTTTACTCTGAACTCTCTTTGGGTGAGTTAGGGATAAAATCCACAAAGCATCTGTTTCCAGACAAGGGCCTTGATAGAGCAAGCACTTGTATTGTGACCCCCCTCCCCGCCTGACAGTGATAATACCTTGTCACATGGTAGCCCTTTACAGTTTGTAAAGGCGTGTATGTGTGTGGGAGGTTCCACTGATAATCTTGTCCTTAAAAGATATAATTTTTATTAATAGTAGTAGCTTATAAGTAAAGTACTTGTTCTGCTTATATACTTTATGTCGTAGTGGATACTCAGAAAGTACTGATTAAGTGAGCGAATGCTTTCAAATTTTGAAGGAGACATGTGGGTCTGCTAAATGTAGCCTACCAGACCTGACACGGCTCCTTTCAAGTTAAACAAGAGCAGGACACTTGATTGCTCAGGGGCAGTGCGTATGTATCAGGAGGTATGACCAGGAACACGGGGGGGGGGGGCGGGCTGTTGACTGATGGACTTTGCACCCCAGACACTGATCAGTGGAATGCCGTAATAAGATTGGAACTCTGGGTAGGGGGTCAGCAGACTCCCCCTCCCTAAATCCCTAAATAACATAATCGTATTTCCAGTTTGACCTACCCTTTTCTCTTTGTTCTCCTATCAATAAAAAGGCCAGGATTTTCTCTTCTGAGCAGCATCCTGCATTGCACAGTCTGCTTCATGACTCTTGTTTCTTTTCTTTATCAGTGAGGTGTTGCTGATGCAATAGAGAGAAGAAAGAGGGGACTACTTCTTGGACTGGAGAACACAGATAATGAAGTTAAAAGCTGTTCCCAACGCAAAAGCAGCCCTGACTCCCTGCTACACTGGGGACCCTCAGGATAGGCCCAGGACTCTGAAACCGGCCTGAGTCATCCTGGTGGGCAGCCAGGACCTGGCAAAAGGCCCTATTTCTGGCAAGAGGCACTGGCAGAGCCACCTCCTACTCTTGCTTCTGAAAAGCTAGAGGTAGAGAGAGAGTTGGTGCCACCTGGAGGCCAAGAGTGAGTGCCTCCGAGGAAAGCCACCAACTTCATAGAACCGAGTTAATTTGGTCCCTGGGCAATGGGGTGGTGGCAGGGAGAAGGTACTATACAAATAATATTTACTTTTTTGAAATGAAATTTTTATTGAGATTATTATACATTCACGTGTAACTGTAAGAAATAATAAGGACTTTTAGATAGCCACTTTACCTCAGCCTGCAGTGTGTAATCCCCGCCTCCTTTTCACACCCAACTGCCCATCTGCCCACTGGGGTTCTGGCACCAGGACTGCAAGGGGAGAGGAAGGAGATGTACAAGATAAGGTCTGCAGGTACTGTGGCCAGGCAGGGATGACAAAAGGCAGGCCCCTGGCCTGCCCCACTCCTGAGGTGTACAAGTCCAAAAGAGTGGTGATGGACCTTTACCAGCTGGTGGAGGTCATACCCTTAGTGCTCAACTCTCTTTCCCTCCTCTGGTGGCCAGGGTTGTGGAGAACAGGGAGGAGCAGGCACCATCTTGCCTGTCTTATCCCTCTTGGCTGGCTCAGGGGCAACCAGAAGTCAGACCTCAGGCCTAGGAGGTCCAAGTTCAAGGGTGAGCAGCCAGCTGTACTCAGCCAGGAGCACTAGGGTAGACGAGCTGGATGGAATGGTCTGAGCCTGAAGACTCCTGGGGTCCATCAAATGGCTAGACCTGGACTCAGTCTGAGGCTCCTGAAGTTGAACTGCCTTCCTGACCCACACTGAGACAAACTTCAGCCTGGAAGCTCCTGGGTCCACCAGCTGGTCGGGCAGGTTAAACTTGTAGGATCTCAAGATTGATGGTTGGCTGGACCTGGCTCAGCTTTTAGGTTCCAGAAGTCGACTGCCAACCAGATCCAGACAAAGACACGAACCTAGACATACTGTTGGGGGGGGCGGGGAAGACATCTGCAACAAATTCCACAGATAGGTTTATGGACCCCACCTCAGATCAAAGAGATCCAAGACACTAAGGTCTACTAATCCCTTAATGCCATCATCATTATGGAATAGAGGATTACTTGGAACTGAGGGGTGGAGTTAAGCAGCCAGGTTTGGCATATAACCAGACTTCTGGACCTTGGGGCTCTCTTGGCTTCTCACCAGGCTACAGCATGCCATTGGGGGTTTCCAGCTCTTCAATCTGGTAGGACGTATTTGCAGATATCTCTCTCTCTTTCTCTCCTCTCTTTTGTCCCTGAGTTATTCATTTTTGATTTCCCTTCCTTTTGTAAATAAACCTTTTATTAACCTTTTTGTGAGTGCCTGCAATTGATCTTATTATAAGTCCTTTTTAAGCACACGGTGAGAACCCACAGTCAGGTACCCCATTGTATATCGGGGTTGCCTTGTAACAATACCAGGAAGGCTCCCGAGGTCAAAGTGCCAGCCCAAACAGAACATGATGTATAATCAGCTACGAGGGTCCTCAAGTCGAAAACTGGCCTGACATGTACAGATAATGGTGGCTTCCAAGATCATCAGACAGCATGAAATAACCCAGATTCAGCCCTAAGGCTCCGGATCGACAGCAGGCCAGAAATGGCTTTAGTTGGAGGCTGCCTAGGCTGACCAGCAGGCAGGGCTGAAATCTGGACACTGCTGAAGTTCATCAGGAGGCCAAACCCAGTAATCACGGAGGCCAATGAGGCTGACAAGCAGGTCAGTGTGAGCCGAAGACTGGAAAATGCTGAGGTTGACCAGTAGCCCAGTCCCGCGTTTTGATTGCAGGTTGTCAAAGACAACTGAAGGTGGGCCTGGGTTCAGCATGGAGACTGCTTAGGTGATCCATAGGCTGGCCATGGCCTTAGACTGGAGGCTTCTGAGGTTGATCAGTAGCCCACCACCAGGCATTGACTGGAAGCTGTTGAGGTTGACCAGTAGGATGACCCCAGTCTCAGCATGAAGGGGCCCAATGTTAAACAGCTGGTGAATCCTAGACCATAACTCAATAGCAGGACAATCTCAGCTAAATCTGGAGTACCCAGAGACACAGGCTAGATGCCTTTGGGCT
This sequence comes from Scalopus aquaticus, assembly GCA_004024925.1. NCBI lineage: Eukaryota > Metazoa > Chordata > Mammalia > Eulipotyphla > Talpidae > Scalopus > Scalopus aquaticus. The sequence goes on from PVIJ01000335.1 coordinate 171,122, forward strand.
CATCCAGAGGATACCTAGGCTAGCCAGCAGGCCAGCCACGTACGTAGTCAGGAGGCTGCCATGGTTGAACAACAGCTCAACCATGGGCATTGGCTGGTGGCTTCCGAGGTGGAGCAGTAGTTCAGACCCGGGCAATGACTGGAGGTTGTTGAGGTCAAACGCAGGCCAGCCCTAGCTAGGCTGGCGGTTCCTAAAGTCGACCAGAAACCTGTGCCCAGGTGCAGCCTGAAGGCTGCCAAGGTCAACCAGAAGCCCAGCAATGGTTAGCCTGGAGGCTCAAGGGGTAGACCAGCAAGCCGGCTCTAGGCTTAGCCTGGAGACTGCTGAGATTGACCAGAAGGCTGGCCTAGGGGTAGCCTGAAAGACCCCAAAGAACAGCCAGCAAGCCCTAGACCCTAACTGAACCAGTGGCTCTTAAACAGTATATTAAGACAGACCCGGCTCAATATGGAGGCCCAGGGCTCAACAAGCTGGATGACCATTGGCTGAGCCTTCAGACTGGGGAGGTTGACAAGCAGGCCAGACTGGGATCAGCCTCGGGCAGCCGAGGTGGAACAGCAAGCAGTACGAGCTTTAGCCTGGTAGAGGTTGACCAGATCCTGCATGAGGGTACAGCCTAAAAACTGCTGAGATCTAAAGAAGGCAAGCCCCAGGTAAACTGGAGGCTCCTGAAGCTGACCAGAAAGCTGACCCAGGGCTCAACCAAGAGGCTGCTGAGGTCGACCAGATGGCAGGCCCCGGGCTCAGTGTGGAGGCTCAGAGGTTGACCAGTAACCTGTCGAGGGAGCACCTTGGAGGCTGACGAGGTTGACCACAAGTAAAGCACATAGGCCAAAGGTGCTGAGGATGGCCAGTAGGTTGGCCTGAGTTCAGCCAGAAGGCAGCCAAGGATAACCAGAAGGCAAGTCAGGCTAGGCTGCAGGCTACCAAGGTGGACAAGAAGTATAGACCTGGGAAAAGCCTGGAGGCTGCCAAGGTCGACCAGCAGGGCAGCCCCACTAGGCCAGAGGCTCCCTGGTTGACCAGAAGCCAGGCCCTGGGTACAGTCTGGAGGCTGCCAAGTTTGACCAGAAGGACGGAACTAGATAGACTGGAGGACGCAGATGTTGACCAGAAAGCCATCCCTGGACAGCCTGGAGTCTTCTGGGGTCAATCAGAAGGCAGGCTCTCGCTAGCTGCGCACTCCTGGGGTTGACCAGGAGGCTGACCCTGGGCTCAGCCATGTGTCCACCAAGGTAGACCAGCAGGCCGGTCCTGGGCTTAACCTGGAGCGAGCTGAGGTCAACCAGAAAGTCGGCCTGGGACTTAACCTGGAGTTTGCTGGGGTCAACTAGCAAGCCGGCCCTGAGCTTGGCCTGGAAGGAGCCAAGGTTGGACAAAAAGCTGGCCCAGGATGCAGAGACGGAGTCTGCCGGGGTTGACCAGCAGTCTGGCCTTGGACTTAGTCTGTATGCTGCTCAAGTCTCTGAGAGGCCAGGCCCTGGCTGGACTGGAGTGCCCCAAAGAAGAACAGCTGGAGGGTCCAACAACCTAAGTAACCTGCTGCTCCTACACTATAACATCAAGACAGCCCTGGCTCAATATTGAGGCCTGGGCATCAATGGATGCCCCAGGACCCAGCCTGTACACAGGTGGACCAGAAGGTTGACTCTAGCCTCTGTTTCAAGGCTGCCAAGGTTTAATAGTAGCCAAATCCCCAGGCATTGGCTGGAGGCTGTGTTGTCGACCAATAGGCCGAACCTGGACTCAGCCTGCAGGCTGCCTAAATCAAGCAGCAAGTGGTCCCGGGATTAGCCTGGAGGATGCTGAGATCGACCAGAAGATAGGCCCAGAGTTCAGCAGGAGGCTGCCCAGGTAGACCAGAAGGACAGGGTCGGGCTAGCGTGAAGGGCCCCAAATTTGAATAGCTGGTGGGTCCTAGACCCTAACTCAACTAGAGTAATAGCAAGATGGGCCCAGCTCAATCTGGAGGCCCAGTGCTCAAAGAGCTGGATGCCCCCTCTTAGTTAGACCATCTACTGGCCAGCTCCTCTTCCCCTGGCCTGGAGACTTGCAGGAATCAGTAGTCAGCAGTTTCCAATTAACTGGCAGGGTGTTGAATGCATTGTGCATATTAAGTCTAGGATAGCTGACATTAGAAAGATAGATGCCCTCCGTGGCCTGGGAGGATATGAGACAGGGTGGTCAACCCAGGGAAGATACGAAAGGTTTCTCCGCCAAGTAGAAAGACCTGCCTTTTGTACTTTCTGTCAATTTCTGTCAATTTTCCCTAACACAAAAGTATTGTATACAGATCAGTGGAATCAAATTGAGAATCCAGAAATAAACCCTTACATTTACAGTCAAGTGGTTTTTGACAACAGCAACAACACAATTCGATAGTCCTTTCAATAGATGGCACTGGGAAAATCGGATGAGCACATGCCAAAGAATGAAGTTGGATCTCTACCTCACAGCACTTACAAAAACTAACTCAAAATCCAGGCCAACAATTTATTTATATATTTATTTTTTATTTATATCTTTTACATTATTGTGTATTCCCCATAGGTTACCCACCACCAATTCGCCTGTTAACAGTCACCATAGTCCCTTCTGCTCTTTCCTCCCTGTTTTGAACCCTTATCCTCTCCCTCCCTCACTGAATGTCTCTTATTTATGGTTGCCTGCTAGTTTTTGTTTTGTTGTTGTTATTTTCTCCTCCTGATTTGGTTCCCCTACATTCCTGCTATGAGTGAAACCATTCGATATTTTTCTTTTTCTTTCTGGCTTATTTCGCTGAGCATGATACCACATCTTCTTGATCCAGTCATCTATTTTGGGGCATCTGGGTTGTTTCCATATCTCAACTATTGTGAACAGTGCTGCAATAAACATAGGGGTGCATGTATCCATTTGGATTAATGTTTTTGTATCCTTTGGGTAGATTCCCAGAAGTAGCATTGCTGGATCGAATGGAAGCTCCATTTTTAGCAGTTTGAGGACCCTCCATACAGCTTTCCAGAGTGATTGGACCAGCTTGTATTCCCACCAGCAGTGTAGGAGAGTTCCTTTTTCTCCACACCCTTGCCAACATTTGTTGTTTCCTGTTTTTTAATGTGTGCCATTCTCACTGGTGTAAGGTGGTATCTCACTGTGGTTTTGATTTGCATTTCCCTGATTATGAGGGATGTTGAACAATTTTTTATACGCCTGTTGCAGGCCAACAATTTAAATCTAAGAGATAAAACTATAAATCTCTTGAAAGAATATAATAGGGATAAATCTTCTTTATCTTGGGTAAACAATGAGTTCTTACATAGGACACCAAAAGCCGATGCAACAGAAGAAAAAAATAAATTGGACTTCACCAAAGTTAAAAACCTTTGCCCTTTAAAGGGCACTATCTAGAAAGTGAAAAGACTGCCCACAGAGTGGTACACAGGTACACAAAAGACCATATATTATACGATTCCATTTATATAAAACATCCAAGATAGACAAATCCATAGACACAAAAAGATGGTTCCAAGGGATCGGTTGGAGTGTGGAATGGAGAATGACAACTCATATGGACCTCTCTGGAGTGATGAAAACATTCTGGTACTAGTTCTGCTAGGTATGAAATTACTTTAATATGCTACTGACCACCTTAATTTACACTTTAAAAGGGGTAAATTTTATGGTACATGGATTATATCAATTTTCAAAAACAAGCTCCATAAAAAATATCAAAACCAGGATACAATCTGCCAAACTCATTAATATTTCCCTAGTTTCTCTTATGCTTTTAATAGTGTGTTTCTATAACCACCTAGCAATTATTGCATCCCGGGCCAATTAGGGTTAATTAGGCAGCTTCAGGGACAGGACAGGCAAGGACTTCTGAAGAGTTAAAGAGGTGAGAACCAAAACATGCTCCAGAGATAAGGACAGTAAATTCTAAGACATGCTAACCCAACATACTCCAGAGAGATGGGGTCAGAAATCCAGGATGGCTAATGGGGGCAGTAAATTTTAAGGCTAAACTTTAAGGCTAATGGGGGCAGTAAAGTTCAAGAGACCTTGACAGGGGAGATAAAGGTAAACTCTAAGACAGGTGCTGAGAAAATGGGCACATCCGCAGGAGGAGTATGGCCACTAGGAGAAAGAGCCAATCACAAAGTAGGATGATGACATTTTAGAATAGAGAAAAAAGGTTTCAAAATCCCCTAGATACAAGCACATTAGGCTTCTTTGCCCCTCCCAGGTACAACACACCTGGGAGTCCCTGTTTTTGTTCTTTTTCCTCTAAAAATACTTTCTTGAACAAAGTTTGCTTCTCTCTGCTTACTTATCTAAAGTCTGCGATTTTCTTTTTACGGCTCTGTGGAACAAGGAACTCGTGGAGGTTTAAGAGTGACAGGTGTGAAAAGCAGCAGCGGCTGCAGCTATGGTCATGGTAACAGAGCACACCAGCTTCATTATCATGAAGAATACATAATGCATTTCTTTAGATGATAAAAACTTTCAATAATATATAAATCCATATTCAGAGCGGATTCACAACCCATAGCTCTCATACTTAGAAAGGCACTGTAAAAAAAACTGCGTTTGGTGTATAGTTTTACACACTTGATACAGCATAAAATATTTTAATCCAACACAATTCATCTGTATTTCACAGTCTTTAATACAGCAACCCAATCTCTGGTGTTCTTTTCTGGTTTTAACCATGAGGCATATTTATTTCACCTTAATTATAAATACAATTACACCCTGCTTTTCTCTTTGTATCTCTCACTTATAAAAGTTTACTTTGTATTACTCACTTATAAAAGTTTGGCTCTTAAGTCATCACACCCGGTTTAAGGGTGCATGCAGAATATTTCATGATGGAAATACCTTTATTGCTGAACATTTAGGATTTTTATCTCCCTGCAAACTGCTACAGTGGAAAACTTGAATTTTCTTTTGGATGATATTCTCTGCATAAGGGATAGGGTTACTGATTAAAGATTATGAACATCTTTCTGGCTCTGGACAATCTCACCTTGGCGCAAAAAAGGTTCTGTTCTCTTCCCTGCTTCTGCCTAGACCACAGCTCAGCCTCCAAAAACCAGTTTAAAGGCTGGTCCCTCCCCATTACTCCCCCCCCAATCAGGCTGTCACACCCTCCCATGCATCCTGCAGGCCTCTGCCTCAACTCCCAGCCACTTGTCTACACTCCCTGCTCACCGGGGCTCCTTATCCCCTCCAGGCTTCTGGAGCTGGGCGCAGTGCTCCAACCCGGACCCGTCTTTGTCGTAGCAGTTTGTAAGGGTGGGACTCACCGTTCTTACCTTGGTCTCAGGGTGTCCGGTGGAGGTCCCCAGTAAGATAAATCCTGGGTGGTGTTTCGTTTCCCCTTTCCCAGTCCTTCCCGCCCCAGACAATAGGTGGTGCATCTAGGAGGACGCTCCATTCGAATATCCAAAGGACTTAAAAAGCAGCATTGAGGTTTCTCTGCTGTTCTTCTACTTCAATAGTTAGAATCCTGAAAGTTAACAAAGTACAAAACAATTTGCACTAGGAGCAGATGTGATAGGGGCTGGGAAGATATGAATGATAAAGCAGTTTTATGAGTTAATTCATTCAACAAGAATTTACTGAGGGCCTCCCTGGTGGCGTAGGGGTTAAGTCTCAGCACTATCAGGACACCACCCAGCACTGAGGTCTGAGTTGGATCCTGGCCAGGGAGCTGACCCACAGGGCCTAGCAGGCCTCTCCAGTCTCACCCCTGCTCCCCTCAGCAGTGGATTCAGTCAGTCCGGCCTGTTCTGCTCCTCACTGTGTCTCTGGTGAACTCTCTCACCCCCCACCTCCTCACCCCTGTCACCTCCCCACCTCTGCCCTACACCTCAGTTCTTGTAAGCATAAATTAAAAAAAAAAAAAAAAGAATTTACTGAGCACCTACTATTGCCATTATCCACTCGGTGACTAAAAGCAATAAAACACAGTGTGCTAGATGGCGATTCCGACTAGGGAGAAAAATCAGGTTGGGGAAGGGGACTGAAAGTGAGGAATAGCTAGCGAGGCCTCCAGGGAAGGTGACAATAACAATATACCAATATATCAGGTAACGCTGCCTGGGAGTCCACAACGGGCCAGCGTGCACGGGCCTCACCTTCGAAAGCCTGTTTAAACTCACTGCTTAAACGCACTGAGGCAGGGACTGCTAGTCCTCCCATTGTACAGACAAGGAGGGTGCAAGGCGCAGAGCGGGGAGCGCCGGTCAGTACAGGTCTAAGACCTCAGCTTGTCAGCCGACCAGTCAGCACTCTGCCCCTCACGGCGGGGACAGAGTTAACGCCGGACGCCGCTGAGCCGCCGAGTGTGCGCAGGCGCAGAGCACAGAGCGCGCCTGCGCAGAGCGCGGGGCGACGTGGCCGCCGGAAGTAACCTGTGCGGAACCGCTGGGGGTCTGCAGCTGCCGGCCGCACCCCTCCATCAGCCGATCGCTGCGTTGCGCTCCTGCTGGCTTCACCATGCTGAAGAAATTCGACAAGAAGGACGAGGAATCAGGTGAGGTAACCCACTCCTGGGTGTAGGCGTACGGAAAGCCGGAGGAAGCTCTCAGCGTCCTTCTTGAGCCTTCCTTCGGGGCCCCTGTCTTGACCGAGGCCGAGGCCCAGTGAGGGGCAGTGGTTCGTGGGAAGGTCGACAACTGGTCGGTGGCAGGCTTCGGGGTGCCCGAGCATGCCCCCCTGCCTCCCCTACTCGTAAACCCTGCCCGATTCGCTGGTTGACCTTGGTGGGTCACCTGCTTTTATGGGCCTCAGTTTCCCTGTCTGTCGGGGAGAGGGGCGGGCCAGATGCTCTTTTGATACCGTCTCGGTGCCACCTCTTGGCTGCGTCGGTGCTGTTCTGACTGGGGCGTAATCTGTAGAGCAAGTCACCTGTAGCTGAGAACCCTGCCCCCTTCGTTCATTTATTCAGCAGACATACATTGATCTCTGACTGTGTGTCAAGCATCGTGCTGAATCCTAATCCTGCAGTAGAGTAAATGAGGTATTTGGTACCTGAGCTGGGAATATTGGATCAGTCGCAGGTATAGTGGAGGAGACAGACATCAAGGGTATCACACATGTAATTTATTTAAAATGTGATGTCCACTGTGAAGGAAACCTAATCATGGGGAAACTGTGGTCCTCCCACATAGTAGGGGCTCCCTTGAGTATGCATTGCATAAATGAATGCAGGACACCATGAAAGACACAGAAAGACTGTGCCAGGGCTGATTGACTGAGTGAGTAGTCTGAGGTTGAGTAGAGCCCTCTTGCAGAATGGCAGGATCTAGAGACAGATTATTTTCTGTAGAGGCTTCATTACTGAGGAGTTTGAGCTTGACCAGGTAGAAAATGGGGCCATCTTTCTGAAGACCAGGCTCACAAACTCTACTTAGTTTTCTCTGTTTTCTAACTGTAGGTGGAGGCTCCAATCCATTCCAGCACCTCGAGAAGAGTGCAGTACTCCAGGAGGCAAGTGTCATTTGCTCCCCTCTCCCATCATAATATTCATCATCAACACTATTAAAATACTGACACTTCCGGGCCTCCCTGGTGGCGCAGCGGTTAAGCGCTGCGCTGTGGAGCTGTCGTTAGCACGTGATGCGAGTTCGACGCCCAGCCGGGGAGAATCCCACATGGTGCGGCAGACCTCTCCTGCCTCGCCCACTGCTCCCCTCAGCAGTGTATTTCTGATCTGCCTGTTCTGCTCCCCACTCTGTCTCTGGTGAACCCTCTCGCCAGCCCACGCCTCTGGCCTGTACCCCAGCTTGTATGTATAAATAAATGAATCTTTAAAAAAAAAAATACTGACACTTCCAAAATGCTGATTTAAAGGGGAGAAAAATCCATTCCTGGAAGGACAGGAGAAGTTTGTTGGTGGGAGTAATATACGTTTACTAATAAGTAAGTATGTGTGAGTCAGTCGGTCAGCACATAGGGATGACTTTAGGACTTAATAGATAAATTAAGGAAATAAACAAGATACTTTTCTGGATAAAAACAAGCTTGTCTAGGCAAGTGTATTTATTTATCCTGGGACTCCTCAAACCTTGAATGTGCTAGAGGGTAGTTGATAGAAGAAAAACTGAGCTAGAAGCTAATATCCTTGATTGCTTCTTCGTAGGCGCGTGTATTTAATGAAACTCCCATCAACCCTCGTAAATGTGCCCACATCCTCACCAAGATCCTTTACCTCATAAACCAGGTAACTGGGAGAGACTTGGGGGTGGGGAAACCATTGCTGGGGAGTTTGGGGGTGGGTGGTGCATCAGCTTATGTGTGGTTATAGCGAGTGGCTCCTCTAGTTATCCAGCTCTAGCTTTGGCTCCTCTCTGCACTCACCTCTGATGGGTGGCCTTTGATCGAGCCTCTGTGGTGTACGAAGAGCTAGCCTGGGCTCATCTGACAAGAAGAGCCTTCTGACTTCTCTGTTCCATGCTGAGAATTCTTTCTTGATTAAATTAGGGGGAGCATCTGGGGACCACCGAAGCAACCGAGGCCTTCTTTGCTATGACCAAACTCTTTCAGTCCAATGATGTAAGTACCCTACCCCAAACTTTCTCGAGGGGAGTAACTGTGACAGGATGGTGGGAGGGCTCGGGAAGCTGGTCCTCCAGTCCATGGAGACTACCTTTGTGAGACTGTTTTCTCTTCCTGGCTGTCACTGTGAGCCAGGGGTGAGAGGGGTCGTCCCATTTCTTTCCTAGCCCACACTCCGTCGGATGTGCTATTTGACCATCAAGGAGATGTCTAGCATTGCAGAGGATGTCATCATTGTCACCAGCAGGCAAGTCTTGGATCTATGGGTGGTTTCTCTGATGATTCAGTTGACACAGAGGCCAGTTTTTCTTATGTGTACCAGCTATTGTGGCTTCTTTTGGACTTATCGCCAGGTGCCTGTTCCTCTTCTACCTTTTTCATTCTTCAGTTGCTGCTGCCCATGCAGGGAAGCCCTGAAAATGTGCAGTTTCCTTTTTAATTCTCTGGCCTTAGCTTAGGCCCAAATCCTTTCTTCCCTTGATTCCTCTTAGTCAACCAAGCAAGCCTGGAACTTTCATAAGGGCTTTAGTGAGTGCCAAGAGAGTAGACATAGAAAATGTGAAAGGTATAGGAACAGACTTGCTTACTAAGTATTGGTGTCTGCTTTATGCCGAGGGATTGATTTAAGGGATAGAGGTGACTAAGATATAATCATTGGCCTTTAGAACTGGGGCTTGGGGTCTCATTTCTTTTCACAGCTTTGGGGGAAATGTGTTATATATTCCTTTGAAGATTCACTTAGAAAATATTGCATGCTTGTCAGCCCATGTGTGTAGCTCTGAGGATATAGCAAGAAATCATAGATACAGCCTCTGCAGTCCCAGAATTTACAGAGAATAACCAGTCCAAACCTGGCCATTAAGATAAATGCAACACAATTTATCGTGGGAGTAGGGTTGGTAATGAAAGCAAACCAGAAGGGCACCTAACTTGAATTTGAATCAGGAAAGGCCTGCCAGAGGAACTGCCTGTGCTTCCTGAAGGGGGAATGGGAAGTAGTGGGGCTGAGGTGAGGGGTGCAGAGTGTTCCAGCTTGGGGAAACTGCAGGGCCTATTGTGGGGGGCTTCTCTCGTGAGGTTATGCTTGATGGTAATGGCAGTAGGAAACCTCAGAAATGTTTTAGTAAAAGCAGGGGAGTTAGCTGGTCAGTTTAGGGTTCTTTAAAAAATCCCTTCGGTTGCTGTGTGGAGTCTTGGAAGGGGCAAGAATAGGGAAAATGCTAATGAGACTCTTTAGTAATCCAGGCAAGAGCGGGGCACAGGAGTTGCAGAAGAGCAGGCATAGATGTGGCTTGGGGGCGGCGGGGCAGGCTCCTGCCTGTGCACAGCGCTTTCTCCCCCGCAGCCTAACAAAGGACATGACTGGAAAAGAAGACAACTACCGGGGCCCAGCTGTGCGAGCCCTCTGCCAGATCACAGATGTGAGTCTGCCACACTCTCTTCCCTGCTTCCCTTAGAGGCTCTGTCTCATCCTTTGCATGCTTTGGGTCAACTCCTGTCTCCTAGGCAAAGCTCTGAGCCAGGTGAATGGGGGCAAGGGGTGAGGTGCAGGAATGCGGGAAACATGTTTACTTCCCTCCTCGTTCTCCTCTTGCACTCCTGAGGGTTCAGGACTGACTGGGTCCCCTTGTCCCCACAGAGCACCATGCTGCAGGCTATTGAGCGTTACATGAAACAGGCCATCGTGGACAAGGTGCCCAGTGTCTCCAGTTCTGCCCTGGTGTCTTCCCTGGTATGTAGTTGGGGTCCTGTGGGTGGGAAGTGCAGGATGGGGGCAATGATTAGGAAACTGAAGAACATACCAGAATTGTTTTCTGATAGAGAAAATGTAAAGTATTTCTGTCTCCCCGTATCAGAGCTTCCCACCCAGCTTCTCAGTGGAGAGAGCCCCAGGAACTATGGGTTGATTGAGGAGGGGCTAACTGGACAACCACTCTCCCTCCCTTGGGGTGGCAGATGGTTAAGAGTTTGAACCAGGGCAGGGAGAGTGAGTGCCCGATCTCAGAGGACCAGAATAGCGGAGGCCCTGGGCTGTTTCTCGGGGGAGACCCAGAGCTGGGCTGCATTGTGAACAGGCCCAGGAGGTTGCTAGGGGAGCACCCTGCCTGCCCTGTAATGTGCCCTGTTGCCCACAGCACCTGCTGAAATGCAGCTTCGACGTCGTCAAGCGCTGGGTGAATGAGGCCCAGGAGGCGGCCTCCAGTGATAACATCATGGTCCAGGTGAGATGTGAGCTGAGCAGTGATATTTAAAGGGCTCAGAGAGATGGCCCGGCCCTGGCCAGTCAGCACAGACACTCGCCACCAGCCAGAGCAGGATTTAGTCCTTTTGTCATAAGATTGTGGGAAGGTTTGGAGAAAGAATCTAAGCTCCTGATTAGGGGGCTTGAATTAGAGACTGCTTACCAGGTGGTGCTGAAATATTCAAGTGATTTGTTACCTAGCTGAGTTTTGCTTAGGGGTATGTGGTAGGCAGAGGGTCTTAGCTGGCTTTGTAAGTGATGTGTGGAAATACCTTGGTGATATTTTTATCTAACGCTTTACCTAACTCTTCTTCAGTGACCTAGCCAGGAATTCCTTTTATCTCTCTGAGTCTCAGTTTCCTCATCTGTAAAATGGGAAGCAAAGTTGCTGCCTCACAAAGTTGTGAAGGTAGAATGAGGAGGCATTTGTAACAGCTGACCTGTCTGGGGTGTACCTGCAAGTGCCCCCTTGTGTGTTTTTTCTCTACCTCCTCACCCTTTGTCCTGATTCTGTGGCTTCCCTAGAAACACTTTCTAGGGTCAGAGAAGCTTTCCACATAGAAAGCACCTACAGCTGTCTTGTCTTACTTAGCACTTGAGTGCCCTCTGGTAAGGAAACCAGAAAGCGCAAACAGGACAGAAAGTGACTCCATTCGCCTTACATCTCCAGAGGGGGACTCCCTGTGCATTCAGCCCTTCAGACCTGGCTCTGCCAGTGCCAGCCTTAAGTCCCTGGGCATGTCAGGGGTGTCATAAGTTTTAACGTTGTAAGGTCTTGTGTCCAGCATGTCCGGCACGCACCTTACCACACATGTCCATGCTCAGGGCCCACTTTTACCTCTTCCTGTTCTCAAGACTGTGTGTCTGCTCCTGTTCTTTTGTCTCTGTGGTGCCCCGTTCCCCCTTCACACCTGTACTCCTGGTGCCTGTCGAACCTTTGTTGAACCCGAGGGCAGGAATAAGAACCGCAGACACACGAGGTTTGTTGAGCTTGGTGCCGGGGGAATTGTCACAGCCCCCTTGTGAGGTAGCTCCCACGACGCCGGCTGAGAAGTGAGAAAATTCAAGCCAGAGAGACAGTGGTGCCAGGGCCATGGCTCATGGCCCTGCCTTCACTTGCCTGGCCTCTGCCCTCCAGTACCATGCGCTGGGCCTCCTGTACCACGTGCGGAAGAACGACCGCCTGGCCGTCAACAAGATGATCAGCAAGTTCACCCGGCACGGCCTCAAGTCGCCCTTCGCCTACTGCCTGATGATCCGGGTGGCCAGCAAGCAGCTGGAGGAGGAAGACGGCAGGTACCTGCCCCCGGCTCCCCAGGCTGGACGCCGCCTCGGTCGTCCCCCGCGCCCGGCCGGCTCCAGCTGCCTCTCGCCGTTTCTTGTTCTTTCATAGCCGCGACAGTCCGCTCTTTGACTTCATTGAGAGCTGCCTGCGCAACAAACACGAGATGGTGGTGTACGAAGCTGCCTCGGCCATCGTCAATCTGCCAGGCTGCAGTGCTAAAGAGCTGGCCCCGGCGGTTTCAGGTTGTCAGACGTTCCCTCACCCCAGCCTCACACTTTCGCGCCTCGTGGGAGCTAAGCCCTGGCCCCAGGGGCGGGGAAAGCAAGAAAGTACCCTCAAAGAGGCTGCGATCTGGTGTCTAGAAAAGGAATCAGACCCAGCAGCTTCGATGCCGGGGCTTCTCACAGCTGTTCCATTTGGGGGATGGGATGCTTTCAACTACGTCCTACCTTGGAAGAGGCTGGGGCTCTGGTACGCGGCAGAGTGAAGCTCAAATCTCTGTCTCCCACAGTGCTCCAGCTCTTCTGCAGCTCGCCCAAGGCCGCGCTCCGCTATGCCGCCGTCCGCACCCTCAATAAGGTAAGAGTCTGGTGGGTGGACTGAGGTGGGGGAGGTGCGCCTGAGCCAGCAGGAGCTTGATCACAGCGGCGTTCTCTGCTTGGAGACATGAGCTCGTGCAGAGGACTCTGACTGGGCCAAACCCACCCAGGGAAATGGCAGGAGTCGCTTCTTATCCCTCGTCCCAACAGGTCGCTATGAAGCACCCGTCAGCAGTGACTGCTTGTAACCTAGACCTGGAGAACCTGGTCACAGACTCAAACCGCAGCATTGCCACGCTGGCCATCACCACGCTTCTCAAGACCGGCAGCGAGAGCAGCATCGACCGCCTCATGAAGCAGATCTCCTCCTTTATGTCAGAGATCTCGGACGAGTTCAAGGTATCTGGGCACCTCTGGACGCGCCCAGTCAGGAGACACGCTGGGCTGGCTCTCCGAGTCCAGCCCCGGGTTGGGATGTCCTAAGGGCTGGGCAGGCTGTGGCTCGTGGAGAAGACAGGAGTGCCGCCCTCCACAGGGTTCGGCCTGGGGATACCCACACGGTCCTGCCTCTGGGCCTTTGTCCTCACGCTCCTCTGCACTGCAAGACCAGTAGCTTCCAAACCAGTGGGATTCACTTGTCAGTTCCTTAAATATTTATTATGCACTTGCTAAAGACTAGAGTTTCAGGAGAAGGAAAGATTTGCATATTAGAAAGATCTGGAGCAGCGTGCAGGCTGAGTGGAGTGAGGCTCTGGCTCACTGGAGGCCCAGCGAGAGAGGATGGCACCGAAACTAGGCTGTGGGAGCAGGAGAGGAGGGAGGGAGGGTCCGAGCACTTTCAGAGGAGCAGAGCTGGCCGGCCGCATGTGGTTGAGAACAAGGAGCAAATGTCAGAGATGAGGCTCTTCTGTTTGAGTCGGCGGTGGGCCCATTGATCAGACCGGGGAAGGAGGGAGTCTTCGGGGAGGGAAAAGGACGGGTGGTGACGTGATCGCACGTGATCGCGCGTCATCTGGTGACAGTTGGAAACCCTGGTCCTGTGCTCAGACCGGGGAGAACACTGTGGCCTGGAGGAGGTGGCCGGGCACAGGGGAAGATGACATGGCAGAGGGCTGTGTAAGAAGAGGGCCATGCAGCGAATACCCAAAGAGACAGGCTTGGCAAGAGGAGTCAGGAAGGCTGAGGGTGGGGATCTTGAGGGAGGGCAGGAAGAGAAGCAGGATGAGTAGGGTTGGCAGCGTGTTTTGGAGATGTCGGGTTTGGAGCGTGGGGTGCTTGGGCTCACTCTGGGAAAAGTTTCACCAGAGCTCCCATTTCAGCAGCACTGGCAAGTTTTCCCAAGTGAATTTCTCCACGAGACAGACGTTAGTTATATCCAAAAGAGCAGGTTTATTACGAAAAGGGAGAGAAGGAAAAGGATGCTTGCAGAGACACGAGCAGGCAGAAAGAGCTGCCCGGAAAGGGACAGGTTTGCTAAGAGAGAGGCCTGCATGTTTGCAGGCCGGCAGCCTTGGGAGGAGCTGCCTGCTGAGGGGGCCAGTGAAAAGAAGCCCCGGCAGGTACAGGTCCCACGGGCAGGAGGGCCGCTGCCCGCAGAGGGAGGGGTTGGTGAATAGAAGCACCCGCATAGGCTCAGGCGGGCAGAAGGACTGCTGCCCCTTGCCTGTGTGGAAATTACACGATAGAATCTTTTCTTTGGGAGGGACTCATTCCTGGGTGGGATGTTAACTTCTGTGAAATTATTTCTGGGGTTGGCACCTAGGGTTTCTTTTCTCTGTTTGCTTTGACCAGGTCAATTGGGGAGGACGGTGATTCTTTGGCAGTGGCCCTCAGGCTTTATCTCCCCACCTCCAGTCTGTGCCTAGGGGTTCTTTACTTTTCTATATAGCTTGTTTCATGGCTGTGTTAATTATTTGTACCCCTGTCTCCAGCTTCTGGCCTTGGGAGGCCTCCTTTCCAAATTTTCTACTCTTATCCTCTATCAGGATGAAAAGACAGCTTATAGACTGCCGTGAGGTCTGAGCACAAAAGCGGAGTTTGGGGAACCCGGAGTCTGGAGCTGGGTCTGTTACATGGCACAAAGGAAACTTAGACACCAGGGTTAACAAGAAGCAGGT
>PVIJ01000335.1:185951-277915 GCA_004024925.1 Scalopus aquaticus
CCCCCGGTCCATCCTGCTTCATGGTCAACATCTGAAAAGATTCCTACCAGAAACTAAGTTGCATACCAGGAACTGAGCAAAAGGTTGTTACTGAGACCCGCAGTCTGCTTATTTCAGGTCTCTGCAGGCCATCCTGTCCTGGGTGGGCCCAGGGAGGGCGCGCTCCCAGGGTTGCAGCAGAGTTCTGGTTTCCCTGCTCATGTCCATCTGGGGCTTGGCCTGGCTGCAGGAGGGAGGACTCTGCTGGCACTTAGCGAGCTGAGCAAGCTCACCCTGGTGGCCAAGGCTGCCCACACGTGTCTGCTTATCTCAGGTGGTGGTTGTCCAGGCCATCAGCGCCCTGTGCCAGAAGTATCCTCGGAAACATGCTGTCCTTATGAACTTCCTGTTCTCCATGCTGCGGGAAGAGGTAAGAGGAGGGCATTCGGGGCATGCCAGGTCTCCTGGGGTGGGGGGGAGTGACCTGGCTGCTGGCTCCGTGCTGTTTTTGACCCAAAAACCTCCTCTTGGGTGTACCCAGATCATCCCCTTAACTGCATGGAGTTCCTGGTGCCTGGGGCCCTTTAAACTGCTCCTGGACTGACAGTATAAACGTGCTAATCACAAGTAATTATAGTAATAGCCATAATGACTCACCGCCCTGACTTTAAAGACAGCAGCTGCCCGAGGCCATGCTTGTGCAGAAGCTGGGAAATGAGTTCTGTACTGTAGAGCAGGATTATTCTGGGCCGTTTCAGCGGTGGTTTCTTGTAATTCATGCTGAAAATGGGACATCGGTTCCATATTTGTTCCTGACATGAATTAGCGATTCACTGATGCCTCCTTTCTTGGACATCTCAGCAGAACTGGTTAGTTCAGATGAGCAGAAGCAGAGCATTCATGGACTAGATTTGGCCCCGAATATTTGGCGCCCCAACCCTGAAGTGGCCTTTGACTAAGTGGTAAAGGAGCCTTTGTCTGGGGCATGGTTATTCTGAGTCATGCTGCCGCGCACGTGGGTGTGCAGGTATTTCCTTGAGACCCTGCTTTCACCACTTCTGGGCATATGCCCAGGAGTGCAATTGCCAGATCATAGGGTAATTCTGATTTTAATTCTTTGAGGAATGCCATAGCATCTGTACCACCTCAAAGTTGAGAAGAAAAGTAAGACCCTTCATGCTTCTATTATGCCAGCTACTGGGACCCCAGGGAGCATTTGGTATACACCTTTCGTTTTACACAAAAGATAGAGGCCCGGGGACCCAGGTCCCTTACCTCCAGGATCTGGGTTTGGACCACTGACCCCGGTCCTGGTCAGACGAGGGGCCTCACAACTCATTTCTGGAGAGAGCAGCCTGCCTCGCTCAGCCCGACCCCTCCCACCGCAGGGTGGCTTTGAGTACAAGCGGGCCATCGTGGACTGCATCATCAGCATCATCGAGGAGAACTCGGAGAGCAAGGAGACAGGGCTGTCCCACCTCTGTGAGTTCATCGAGGACTGCGAGTTCACCGTGCTGGCCACACGCATCCTGCACCTCCTGGGCCAGGAGGGGCCCAGGACCAACAACCCCTCCAAGTACATCCGCTTCATCTATAACCGTGTCGTGTTGGAGCATGAGGAGGTCCGGGCAGGTGCGTCTGAGCCAGGACTGAACCTGGACTCTTATCTTTTTGAGTAGCCCACCCCAACAAAGGCGCCGGAGCCCCCAGAGGGGACACAGGTCCTTGGTGTTCTTGCCTCGCGAGCTCAGTGTTTTGTGTTACTTAGAAAGGACCCCAGTTGCTTAGGTGTCATCTGGTTGCATGGTTCTTAACTGATGGTTTCTCGTTTCCCTCTGTGTTGTTGGTGCTGACCTTTGTGTGTTTAGCTTTTTGTTTTGTTAATGGCTTTATTGAGCTTAATTCACATACTGTAAGTTGATGCTGAACCAAATACAATTTTGTTTTCAATTTACTCTTCTCATGGCCCTGCTTGGCAGGCTTTCCTCTTTTGGTGATTGCTATTCTTTAAAAATAGTTGGTTTTCTTGTTTATATTAATCTGTGGTTAACCGTGAACCAAAGCCATTAGGACACAAAGGCTGATGAGCCCTGTTGTGGCGGGCTCCAGCCAGCTTCTCATGGTTGATGCTTGAGTAGCTCCTGGGCCCCTGGGGGAGGCTTCTTCCACTGTGAGGAGGTTGGCTGGGCTGGAGCCAGGACCCCCCACAGCCACAGTGGACGGGTTTGTGCCTGCTGCTTGGGGCCCCTTGGCGCTGAAGCACTTCTGCTGGAAGCCCCTGTCTGAGCCCGGAAGTGAGCCTGCAGGTGTGTCAGGTAAATGCCGTGTGCTTTGTAAACACAGGCGCTGTGAGTGCTCTGGCCAAGTTTGGAGCCCAGAATGAGGAGATGTTACCCAGTATCCTGGTGCTGCTGAAGAGGTATGTCTAGGCCAGTGGGCCCTCATGGCTGACAGTGCCCCTCTGGAGCCGGCAGCTTTCCTTTGTCGCTTTTTAACTGAAAAGGGGGGGAGGGATTATATAACTGGATTGAAGGAAAAATATATAGAGCATAGGAAAGCATGGAAAAAACCTCATGCAAAAATTCCTCTGCCCAGAGGTAACCATCGTAAAGTTACTTTCAGAATTTAGTAAAATTTTCTTTTCTTAAAAACAGCTTTATTGAGATATAGTTTATGAGTCACGTGGTTGATCCATTTAAAATATTCAATACAGAGTTGTATAGAATTACAGAGTTACACAGCCATCACCATAATCTTAAGTTTAAAACATCTTTATCATCCCCAAATGAAACCCTCTGTTCTTTAGTAATCAGACCTCTCCACAGACAAAATCCCCTCTACCCCTTGGACCGCCAATTTGCCTACTCTGGACATTTTACAGACAATCTGTCCAGCACATGGCACTTTGTGTGCATCTGGCTTCTTCCTAGTATATTTGTGGCTCATCCAGCGGCAGCACGTATCAGGACTTCTGCCTTTTTATCGCCATAGAGTATTTCGTAGTGTAGCTCGATCACATTTTGTGTATTCCTCCGCTAATGGACACTTGGGTTGTGTCTACTTGCTGGCGCTGGTGATTACTGCTACCCCACTCACAAGGCAGGTTTGCCGACATGCCGAGGAGTGGGATTGTTGGGTCTTACTAAATTCTGTGCATTGGCCACCACCTCTGGGGATGAGCCCTCAGAACCAGGAGACGCTTGCTTCCTCTCACTCTGGGGGGGCCTGGCCCTGAATCCCCCATCAGGAGTACTTTGTGTCCTGGCTGCAGGTGTGTAATGGACGATGACAATGAAGTCAGGGACCGTGCTACCTTCTATCTCAACGTCCTGGAGCAGAAGCAGAAGGCCCTCAATGCAGGCTACATCCTAAATGGTGAGTCTTTGACCGGCCCTCTTCTCTTCTCTCCAGAGCAGGTGCACCCTCGTGGCAGGGCAAATTTGAGGCAGAATGCTCTCGGCTAGACTTTGGCGGCAACTGCACAACAGTTCTGTGAGCCCAGGAGACGCAGGGTCATGCGGGTTACACTTGTGTGGGTGGAAACAGCGCTGTGAGTGAAAAACCCTAGTCGTTCATGAAGACTTCTAATTTCATAGTACTGTACCCTTCACAGGTCGCTTGTGCCTACATTATTCCATTATTCCCCATGAAGGAGGATGTAGATGAGAAAGCAGAGGCTCAGGGGGTTAAGTGTTTTCTTTCCTCAGCCTGATACAAACTAGACCTCAGGGCCTCGGGCTTCCATGGGGGCGCTGGGTGATGGGGGCCTTCTGGCTTCAGTCTGTCAGGCATTCCGGGCAGTGACCGCTGCTCCCTGGCCTCTAGGTCTGACAGTGTCCATCCCCGGTTTGGAGCGGGCTCTGCAGCAGTATACTCTAGAACCATCAGAAAAACCCTTTGACCTCAAGTCTGTGCCCCTGGCCACCACACCCATGGCAGAGCAGAGAACAGGTAAGTCACACCTGTACTCCTTTCAGAGGCCCTCAGGTCCAGGGCTCCGTAATGGACTGCAGGACACATGCTGATGAGGGATAAGCCTTTCTGCACTGGCTCCTGGAAATGGACACATGTACACACACACACTTGTTCTCTTCCTCACACGTTGTGTGCTTTCACACTCTCGGGAGGGCTGGAAATTACCCCTAGGTAATGGCACCTGTCAGCGCTTGCTGCGTCCCTGGGCCTGTCATCATGATGCGTGTTTTGCTTCTCCAGAGAGCACCCCTGTCATGGCGGCCAAGCAGCCCGAGAAAGTGGCAGCCACCCGGCAGGAGATCTTCCAGGGTGAGTGGCTGTGCTCAGGGGTTTTCAGTACCACACGCCTTCTCCTCAGCTCTGGGGGAGCTGCTCTTCTCTGGCTCCAGATCCAGAGATGCTGATGGAGCAGATTTGGGAGGGGGTTGGGGATCTCCGTTTGTAGCAAGCACCCACCACAAGGTCATTCTGACCCTGGGGACCCATTACTGAAGTTTGGGGCATCCTTCCCCTACCATAGCGTAGACTTGAGAGGAGCAGTAATGGCCGTCATAGACGTGCAGACATCTGCCAGGTGCTGCGTTCCAGACAAGGAATACCAGGGCAGGTCCGCACGGGGGCCCAGGGCCTGGGGCTTGAGCACCCAACCCAGTGCTGGAACCTGGCTTTGGGTTGTAGGATAGACCTTGCCAGGTACCTGTAGATCATTCGAAGTAGGTTTTCTCCAACACTGTGAATCTGAAACATGTCTTCCGTTGTCTATTTGTCTTAATTAATCAGTATGTAGGACTGTTTGTTCTGTTGCCTGATTGTGTAGCTGTAACAGGATTTATCTCATTGTCTCAGACTTCTACAAATTCTTGCTGAGCTTCTAAAGCTGAGTCTAATCCATGTGGACTAGGCCTAGAACATTGGCGTCTCCCAGTTTATTGCTTCCAGGATCTTTTGTAGGATAGAAGGGAGGAGACTACTCA
The DNA here is from genome assembly GCA_004024925.1 of Scalopus aquaticus. Taxonomy (NCBI): domain Eukaryota; kingdom Metazoa; phylum Chordata; class Mammalia; order Eulipotyphla; family Talpidae; genus Scalopus; species Scalopus aquaticus. Next base: position 190,880 of record PVIJ01000335.1, read on the forward strand.
TGGTGGGTGGTACAACTTGAGCAAAGTTAGGGAGACGAGAAAATGTTCAGTATATTTAGGAAGTAGTGAGTAAACCAGCTAGTTAAACAAATAACCATCCACCTCAGTAGGGTCCACAGACCTTAAGAATTGGGCATGTGCATTAGAAACCGTCACTGGTTGGTCTGGGAACTGAGAAGCTGAGTGAATGTGTGGCCTGTGGGTTTTAGAACAATTGGCAGCGGTGCCAGAGTTCCATGGGCTGGGGCCCCTCTTCAAGTCGTCGCCTGAGCCCGTCGCCCTCACTGAGTCAGAGACAGAGTACGTCATCCGCTGCACCAAGCACACCTTCACTGACCACATGGTGTTCCAGGTGAGCATGGAGCGCTGAGGCCCTGCTGGGGGATGGCCCGGGAATGCGCCAGGTCTCACAGATCCTACAGGGTGATGGTACCCCCTCAAATGAGCTGGCTGGGAACCCAGAACCCAATTCCAGGACTTGCCATTAGCAGTACGTCTCTTACGTGCTTGACCCGGAGTCTGCATGGCTCTTGAGTGTCAGCTTGGGGGCAGGGAGCCTGGGACAGAGGGCCTGGGATGGGGGTAGGCTGGCCCACGGGCTGAGAAGTGGGACTTCCTGGCTCTTCGGCAGCCGGCTTGGCTCTCACGGTTTGAGTTACCCCTCTCCTCCCTGTCCAGTTTGACTGCACGAACACACTCAACGACCAGACCTTGGAGAACGTCACAGTGCAGATGGAGCCCACGGAGGCCTATGAGGTGCTCTGTCATGTGCCTGCCCGAAGCCTGCCCTACAACCAGCCTGGGACCTGCTACACCCTGGTGGCACTGCCCAAGGAAGACCCCACAACAGGTGAGCCCCTCTCCAGAGACCCCTTGCCTCTTGGGGAGCCCATGGGATCAGAGTGGAGGGGCCACTGCTGCACCAGTGTTCATCACTGTTAAAACTTCAACACCTTGGTTTCAGATCTGCAGGTAATAGTGATGACTGAGTCCAGGGTACTTCTCATGCACCACCTTCTTTCATCCGCATAGAAGACCTGTGGGGATGTGATACTTTTTCCCTATTCTTAAATGAGGAAACTGGGTCAGGTTAAATGACTTGTCTAAGTTCATACCACTTTTTAGAGGCAGAACCCAGGTCTGTCCAGCCGTTAAACCAAGAAAGTGCGCAAGCACTGAACTACCCCAAACCCGCTCCTCCCACAGAAACCACCAGCTTCCTTTTCTAGGCCTCACGCAGTGGACCTGTGACTGTCAGCATCCCACAGTGTCTCTGCTTTCCTCCTCTTCCTCATGAGGGGCTCCTCGGACCTGTGACCTGACTCTCCTGCCCCTTCTCCAAGGCGGTGCCCTCTGTCCAGATTCGTGGGGTTGGTTAACATGTTGCCGCCACTGATAACATAGCGGAGGCCTAGAGAGTGGGCTCTGCCCTGTGCAGGAGCTCACGCCCCGGTGGCTTCTCACCAAGCCTTTCTTCTCTGCAGTGGCCTGCACATTCAGCTGCGTGATGAAGTTCACTGTCAAGGACTGTGACCCCAACACTGGGGAGACTGACGAGGAAGGCTATGAGGATGAGTATGTGGTAAGAAGTTGGCGTCAAGAAGCTCGGGTTTGTGCACGAGACTGCAGAGCAGCCCTCCGGGAGCTGGCAGCCATACTTGAAGCATTGTTTTGCTGGTTTTGGCTGTACTTTATAGCTCTCTTTGAAAGAAATTTTCTTTTTAACTTGAAAAGATACCATGCTCTTGTGTGAAAAGAAAACTTTGGAAATACAAAAGCAAAGTATAAATAGGGAAACATCCACAGTCCTTAGGAGTCAGTGGGGGAGGGGGTATAACTGACCTCATTCTGTACATTATAGATCTTGCTGCTTTCACTTAAAAGCACAACGTGTTTTTCTCTATCAGTACAGATCCTTCATAAACACAGTTTTAAATGACTCCATCATAGGGCTTTAACTCAGTCGATTCCTTTGATGTTAGATGTTTGGAGTTCCAAATTTCACTATTTTCAAGTGTGGCATTAATCATCCCTTTGGGTGTAAATTTTTATCTCCATTTCAGGTTTATTTCCATAGGCTAGATTTCTAGAAGCAGAATAATTTGGTCAAAAGGCAAGCATAATTTTAAGACTTTCCCATTCATGTTTATCAAGTTGCTTTCTAGATCAGTTGGGTCCATTTATATCATACACTAAGATAGTCCCTGTCCCCACTTCACACAGCTTGGACAGAGCTGCCTCCAGTCTCTTTCTGGGGTCTGACCACAGTGCCGACTCCAGAACTGAGATTGTTATACCTCCTCGTTCCTAAAGGGACGGTCACTGTGGGATACAGCTGTTGTGTCATCTTACACCCAGTGTTGAGGATGGGCCTTCCCTGAACTAGCCATGAACCTGAGGGCAGAAACTGCCCTAGGACCAAGTGAGCGCCTTGGGAGAGCTGGGTCTGAGGCATTGCTTCTGCTGTCCGACTGTGTGCACCTTAAATATCCACAGAGTGGGGGCTCGGTGAAGATCTGTTGGGTGAACAAATGGGGAACCTTTATGTAGTTAGTGCAAGATGAGGAGGGAAATTATGTGTCAAGTTCAGGGAGGACCCAGCTGAGGGAGAGGGAGGATCTGCCGAGTCTTCAGAGTGACAGCCACAGGAGGCTGACCTCTGAGCGCTCCTGTGCAGTCCCCGGGCCCTTGAGGTGCTGGTTCTGGGCAGGCTTCAGACGGAGGTGACCCTGCAGCTGACACCCTAAGGGGAACACTTGAGCCGAGGTGTTTTCTGCTAAGGGACACAACTTGGCTGTAAGCACTTTGAGGACAGGGCGCCGGTCACGTTACCGCGTCCCCGAGCCTCACATACGGCTCAGCGCGTACAAACAGCTGCCAATGCGCAGGCCTGACCGGTGAGTTCAGAGCAGAGGCTCTGAGGGGGGCAGAGCGGGCAGTCTCTCCTGGAGTGTGTGCCTCACTGCCACCCCCACACCCTCAGCTAGAAGATCTGGAAGTCACCGTAGCTGATCACATCCAAAAGGTCATGAAGGTGAACTTCGAGGCCGCCTGGGACGAGGTCGGGGATGAGTTCGAGAAGGAAGAAACATTCACTTTGTCTACCATCAAGACACTTGAAGGTGAAGTCCTAGGGAAGCCATTTCCAGCCTACTTGCCTTTTACTGCCTTTCCCCCATCCTGCCCTGTGCCCACAGGATCCAGGGCCATACCTAGAGAACATACTTCAGATACCACTTCGTTAAAAGCCTCTCAGCAGGGTAGTGGGTAGGGGAATGGGGCTGGCACAAAGAGAAGACAAGGGGGATGATGCTGAGATCTCTGCCTACAGAGGCCGTGGGCAATATTGTGAAGTTCCTGGGGATGCATCCTTGTGAGAGGTCGGACAAAGTGCCGGACAACAAGAACACCCACACCTTGCTCCTGGCTGGTAAGAGCATCTCCTGGCGGGAAGGGCCTGGGTAGGCTGGAGCCTGCATACCGCTGCATCCCGGGCTGAGGGCTCCCACTGGGAACACACAGGCTTCACTATTTGGGTATAGAAAGACCTTCAGTGAAAGGTCTCTCCCGGGCTTTGTGATGGGTCAGTCCTCTGGGGCCCTTTTGACAGCCAGTATCCCTCTTCCAATTCTGCCAGCGGAGCCTTGCAGTGCTCTCGTGGCTGTAGAAACGGCTATGGACACATGTCCCTTTCTGAACTTAAATGTTCAGGTACAATTGGACGTACATTGTCTGCACTTTCCTTTTCACTTGACTTCACCTGTTCTTGGAGATCTTCCCTAACAGTCGGTAGAGCGTCCTTCCTTTTATTTTTTAATTGTGGTAAATGAAATTTACTATTTTAACCACTGTTACTGTACAAGTCAGTGGCTTTAAATACATTCACAGTGTTACACAACCCTTACCACCACCTACCATTTGTAATTACCCCAAGCTGAGTCTTCATTAACTGAATCTCCTTTCTGTTCTAGCTGCCTCATTCATATTCCACTGTATGCATGTGCCTTGTTTTATAGGACTAGCCCCTACTGATGAGCATTTAGTCTGTAGCAATGAGTGCCACAGAATAATCACACACACGTACATACGGGAAGTCTTCACTTAACATCGTTGATAGGTTCTTGGCCATTTCTATTTCCTTCTCTGAATTGTTTTCCTATCTTTTGTCTAACTTTCTACTGGGTTGGTTGGTCTTTTCTAATAAAAATGGAATTTCCTATTCTCTTCTAATACACAAACTGACTGATACAATGAACCCACAGGGTGTACTCATTCCAGTTTCCACAACTGACAGCATCTATACCCTTCCAGATCACTTTAAAGGAAATTCCAGATAAAGAATTTTGTATACAATTTTCTGTGACTGTATATTCCTCTAAGAGGTAGTCAGCCTTTGTTTGAACGGGGGTGATGCAATTATCACAACAGAAACCATGAACCAACTGAAATATGAGGGTTCTTTTTTTTTTTTTTGCTACGTATTTATAAACAGAGTTTAGCTCTGCTTCAGTGCCTTGCTCAGAGCTGACAGCCCACAAGCCCGTCATTTCTGGCCACACCGAGGCGACCTGGTCCCCTGGGTCTTGGAGACACCTGCTCTGTGGTTTTGTCGTGATGGGGCTGTCCCTTCAGCTTGCTCTTAGAATCAGCCAACATGTGTGAGAGCTTTGAGCTGTCAGGCACAGGCCTTATATGTCCATTAGTTCAGTTAAGCTTGGCAGAAAATTGAATTCTGGTTTGTGTAGTATCTCCTCATGGTTGATACTGCAGCTGAGAGGCAGAGTGGCCTGCACAAGTCCTCCCTCGGGGATCGCGGCCTGGACCCCCCAGTGCCAGGCCCACTCCCCTTTCACGACACCCGCGTTGTCTTCATCAGTCGCTGCAGACCTCACCCTCAACTTCTGCGGCCCCTCTGCCTTACACACCCGTGCCTGCCTTCTAGGCGTGTTCCGCGGCGGTCAGGACATCCTGGTGCGCTCCCGGTTGCTGCTTCTGGACACGGTAACGATGCAGGTGACAGCCAGAAGTTCGGATGAGCTACCAGTAGACATCATCTTGGCATCTGTGGGCTAAGAGGCCAGCCTGCTTAGGCTCCATCTACCCTTCTCCCCAACACACCGTGAAGTGGCGACTTCCTCCCAGCCCAGCGGCAAAGCCTTCCCGTGCCACTCTATTCAAAAACCAGTAGAAATCATCAAGGACTTTGTTGTTGTTGTTAAATTCTACCCCTGCCCCTGGACTATCACCTTTTTCATTTTAAATAGGGGGTGACTTTAATTTGTTCCACAACTTGCTGCCCTGCCTTTCAGGAAAGGAACGATGCAAATAAATAAAATGTTCACGCCTCCTCATGAATTTATCCCCCAAAGAAACCATCTTCTCTCTATAAATAAAGCAGCATGTATTTATTGAATGACTGCTACTCCTGTATACTCTTCAGATGTGCTTAGGGGCTCCACCTCCCTTGGAAGCCTCCCCAACTCCAAGAAGAGCACCTACTCTCCATCTCTGCAGCTGCAGCCCTTTGCTATATTACTGGGAGGCGGGACCCTCTCCCACAGGTCTGTGTCCAAGCCCCATCTCCGCAGGAGTGGGTAGGTTGCTAAGAACAGCAGTTGACAGGCACTGAGTTCATGCTCTAATTCTGGCATTCCCACGACCACACTCCTTTTCTGAGAGGTAATGGAGGCCCCAGAGGGTGTGGGTCCATTACCTGGGCATTCCTTTGCGGGTTTGAGGTGGGGCGTGCCATGGGTTTACCTGCTCCCAGCTTATCCCAGTTCATTGAATCCACAGAGAACAGCCCTTCCAGAGTATTCTCTGAGCTGCAGATGCAGAGAGCTCTGGTTTGTGCTGCAAGGGGACAGGCTCAGAGGCCACCTCAGCTGCACTGTTAAACCACTAGGTGGTTTTACCAACTTTGTGGCTGAAGTGCACCTGTTTTATAAAACTTAGACCACGCCCGCAGAGATTCTAGCGTGGGGGTGGGAGGGGGTTTGAGAGCCCTGGAATGTCTCATTCTGGGACCCACTGGAACGTGGAGAGTGCTTAGGTAATTCATGGGAGCTTTCCTGATGATTTTGAAATTTTTGCCGAAAACAATGAAGCAGTTTTGACACCATTCCTACGACGACCTGGTGCGTGAGAATCACGAGCATTTCGGTCCCTGGGATGCATCTGGGATTTCAGGGTCTCCGCTAGCCCCACGGGACCCTTCCCTAGCTGGGTTCCTGCGCTGGGCCTGAATAGGGGTGAGCCTCGCCGGGGAACAGGAGAATATGGAGGAGCGCGGAGCTCCGAGGAATGCCAGAGGCTATCGCTGTCTTCTCGAGTACTTGGGGAAGCGGCAGGTGCAGCCCCCACCCCTCGGTCAAGGTGCGGGGGACTGAAGACGTCCGGGTCCCGCCCGAGGGACGCCGCGCGGGGGCGGGGCTGACCTCTGGGGGCGGGGCCTGGGCGGAGCGTCGGCCCGCGGAGTCCGAGCGGCGGGCGGGCTGCGGGAGAGCGGCGCGGCGGCCGGCGAAGTCGGGAGCAGGAGGGGCGAGGTGGGGAGCAGGAGGGGCGAGGCGGGCGAGGAGGAGGCGAGGTGGGGACTGGACGGGCTGGGAGAGGAGGGGACGAGGTGGGCCGGGCCAGGTGGGGGCCAGGCGGCCTAGCCGGGCCGGGTTGGGCCGGGCTGAGCCGGACCGGGAACGAGGCGCCCTGGGCGTGTGTGCGGGCACGGGTCCGAGGCTCGGACGGCGGCCGCGGGCCACCAGCTCGCGGGCCGGTTGACGGCGGGAGTAGAGGGGCCGCGGGGGCGAGGCAGGGGTGAGGGACGGGCTGGCCCGGGAGAGGAGAGTCCGGGTGGCCGGCCGAGGGCCCTCGTCGCTGGCCCCGGTGTTTGCAACTGCCAGCTGGTGGGAGATGCCTCTGAGTCCCAGGAGGGGAGAGAAGGACAAGGAGTGGGGACAAGCCGGTAAGGACCGTCATCCAGAGATGATGGCTCCATTTGGGACCCCAGACACCTTTTGCCTTTGTTCGCTGCCCCCATCAGCTGAAGAAGTTAACCTCGGGGAACTGTTTCCTGGCCTTTGGTGAGATGTTTCTGGATCACCTTCTGAGGCATTATTTAATGCCGAAGGGGGAGCGAGACCACCGGCCTAGCAGTGAACGAAACAGGCATAGTCCCATTTTCTTGGGGGGAAAAAGAAAACTTGAGTGGGCTGCTGCATGGAAGCACAGTTGCGGCCCACGAGGAGTAGAATCCTTGGGACTCTTAGGAGGATTCTGTGAATAAAAGAATAACATCTAATATTTGAGACGTACTAACCTCCTAATGTTCTGTGATTTAAAGGTAGTGAGAAGCAGCGCTGAAGGATGTGTGGGCGAACATCCTGTCACCTACCGCGAGATGTCCTCACCAGAGCTTGTGCCTATCGCGACAGGCAGGGCCGGCAGCGGCTCCCAGAGTGGCGGGACCCGGACAAGTATTACCCCTCTTACAACAAGAGCCCTCAGTCCACCAGCCCAGTGCTTCTGTCTCGTCTGCACTTCGAGAAGGTAACCACTTTGTTTACGTACTGGCTTCTGGCCTTCTGCCTCTGCTGGGTTGGTGTATGCTGAGCCTCTGAGCTGATATTAAAAATCAGCCTTTACAAAGTGATGCATTCTGAGCCCCCTGCTAATTGAGAAACTACTCTGAGCCTCCCTGGAAGAAGTATCTTACGACCTTAGAAGAGGATTCAGTATTCAGTATTCTTCAGGCTCAGTCTCTTCTCCTCTGTCTCTCTCTCTCTCTCTCTCTCTCTCTCTCTCTCTCTCTCTCTCTCTCTCTCTCTCTCTCCTCCTCTCCCCTCTCGTTTTATTACATGCCAAGTTTATATAAACCGTGTATATGAAGACATTTTTTTGAGACAGCATCTTTCCACTGATCATCAGGGTCATTTGACTATTAAAAAAACAAAAAACAATTTCCATGCTCCTTGCCAGCTACCAGAATCCAAGCTAGGGCAGGATTAAGACTAGCTGATAAATTTTCTATTCTCTTTGCTTGTGTTTTCAGTCTTTTTTTACTTGTCTTTTACTGGAGCTAAAAACAGGTGTATTTCATTTGGTTATCGGAAGTTTAATTGCATTCATTGTATTTCTAGCATTTACACCTGTAGTGTTGGAGTTAACAATAGTTTATAATTATTTTTTGACTCTGCTTTATTTCCTGAAAGTTTGGGGTGGGGGGAGCCATACAAGCATACATGCAGTATAATAAAAATGCTTCATGCCAGAAATTAATAGTTTCTCCATGCCTTACATTAACTGCCCTTGATATGTTTTTTTAAAATCATGATTGTTGCATCTTGGATTTTTATTCTGTTCGATCCATAATGCTTAAATCACTATAGAAAAAATGTGTCTCTCCTCTTTCTGTGGCTGTGCAGGTATCTCTTTTTTCTTTCTCCTTTTCCTAATAAACCTGTCCTTTCAAAATGTAAAAAAAATAAAAATCCGTTTATAAAGTTGATTATACCCTATATACTCCTCAGAACTCTTGCAATAATTTGACAATCAAAAAAAATCCTTTCTACATGACAAGGGTCATATTATTTGAAATATTTGGTTGAATGAAGCCATTTACATGAGTTTTTTTTCTTGTGCCATTTTTAGTAGATTCATACTTCCCTATTGAAACAGAAAAGAAAAAAATCAACCTTTTAATGAGAGAAATCAAAATAAAATAACATGGGAGATTTTGACTGTGAAACATGTTTCAAAGGAAAGCATACTTTAAAGTGAAGAGAGAGAGAAGGATTAAGTGTATGAGCCATGTTCTGTTTTAGCCTTGTTTCTCTTCATACCACCTCTTCAGAATTGTGGAGTGAATGTCAGCTGACAGAAATATTTAACAGGCATAAAGATAGAAATGTAGAAAGATTGTGACTTAATCTAAAGTACCCATTAGTGAGGGACTGAGCTGGGACAGTCCCCACTCCAGTGGATACTTCTTGGCACCAGGGGTGGGGAAGGTAGACCCCATTGCAAATGGAGACCTTCTCTTCTGTCAGTGGTGTGAATTTGCTGATGTAGTGTTTTGAGTCTACATCTCTAGTACATTTTGTTCAGATTACTAGGGTATCCTGATTTTGATAAATATTTGAGGTTTCATTTTTCTCAAACCTGTAAACTGTAAAGCAAAATTAGAACATTTCAAGAGCTCGTTAATCCATATCATCAACGGCCAGCACATGAGTATAGATTGCAACATTTGCATTTGAAACCACTGATTAGCAAATTACTTCCTTTTTCATTTATCTACCCCAGTGCTTCCAGCTGTTCTGGTCACAAATCCAAAAGGGTAAAGATGACTAATATTGAGCAATATTTTCAGTATTTTGGTTTCTCAGTCACTTCCTGTTCATCATTCCCACTAGGGGGCAGTCACACATTTGGGTTTGGTTTATTGGTTTACAGTTTATCTTGAGGGAACACACTCCAGTTAGAGAAGATCAGTGGAATTTTTAAGAGTAGTAGTTCTCAATCTCAACACTATTGACATTTTGGGTGGAATGATTTTTTTTTTTTTTCATGGAAAGCTGTCCTGGAAAATGTTTATCAGCATCACTGGCCCTACCCAGTAGATGCTGCTTACACTCCCTCCCCCCATCAAATGTGCCTTCAGAGCAGAAGGGCCCCCATTCCAAAGCATAAATGAAAAGAGAGAATTTTATATAATGGCCAACTAAATCTTTCATCAGAAATTTGCAAGACAATAATACTCTAAGGTTATCATAATGAGGTGATTTTAACACCCACCTACACCAACCCTAAGACCTGGAGGGAGAAATGGACCTGGGTGCTGCTGGCATATAATGGGTAGGTTTGGCAATATCAGAAGACATTTTTGGTTGAAATGACATTGGTGCTGCTACTGGCATTTAGTTGGTAGAGGGTGGAAATCTGGCCCACTGCCTGTTTTTTTGTAAATAAAGTTTTATTAGAACACAACTATGCTCATTTATTCTTTGGGTACTTTCACACAACCAGTGATAGCAGAGTTGAGTTGCTTGAGTCATTGCAACAGAGACTATGTGAATTCACAAAACGGAAAATATCTACTGTCTGGCTCTTTACAGAGAAGGTTTACGGACCCATTTTCTCATTATCCTGCTGCTTTTCTCCTGTTTTAATTCCATATCTGAGTGCTTGTTGGACTTGGACATAATAAGCAGCTCCACTTGGATTTTATTCTAGTAACTTGAAACAACCTTTCTATTATTTTTTGTTTACCAGTGAGAAATTAGGATAAAGAAAAATCCATTCACAGGCTTCTTAATGCTCTCTCCTTTCTATGGGGGAGCATGCCAAACATGTTCCTTTTCCAGCAATGAAAAATGTAAGAACATGTGTAGCCCTGCATACAAGGGCAAACTTGGCATCCTAAACATGGCATCGTCGGGCTTGTTAACTCTTTCCACTTCCTACACATTCTTGACCTCTTTATTCATCTAATTTCATATCCAGTCTTCCCTCCCATCTCGTCTGCATCCTGTGCCTCTTCTAGAATCCAATTCAAGAGCCACTCCCCAGCACCCCCGGCCCCTCTGCCCCTTCGAAGGAGCTAGTACTTCTCCGTTACATCACACTCCACTGACTTCCTTTAACATTGTATGTACCGCTTATGGCCCTTAGCATATAGTATCTTATATTTTTTATTTGTGTGGCCTCATATTATTATAGTACAATCCTTTGAGGTTCTGTGCCCCGATAGCACCCTGTCTCCCTTGATCATAACAAATACCCCGCTTTGTTATGGTCTGTCCTTTTTCTGTGGCAGGGCGCAGACTCATCTGAGCGTGTCATTGCTCCCATGCGATGGGGCTTGATTCCATTTTGGTTCAGAGAATGTGACCCTTCCAAGTTCAAGTTGAGCACTTCGAACTGCCGTAGTGATACCATAATGGAGAAACGGTCATTCAAGGTAGGTAGCTCGTCTAGGGGAAAGCATATATTCTCTTCTTTTTCCTAACGGAGCTGTTAGTGTGTTCCCACTTATTGAGATTGAGTGCTGTTCTATTATGTGCCAAAACTTAGTGATTTAAAACAAAGCAGTTTTTTACCTCTCATCTATGGCTTGGCTGGGCTCAACTCCCCAGTGTCCACTTGGGAGGTGCTCATGCAGTGTGACCAGATGATGCTCTCCCCCATAGAAAGGAGAGAGCTGGGCCAAAATGCCTTCGTCATCCACATGTCGAACTCTTATCTGGGATAGGCAGACTGGGAGGTGTCAGTGGGCAGGCTTCTTCCATGATGTCTGCTTTACCCTCGAGCTCATGATCCAAGAGAGCAGAGCAGAAGCTTCAAGGCTTCGTGGAGGAGCCGTGGCAGTCACGCAGTATCATTTCTGCTGCTTTCTACCAGAGCCAGCCCAGTCTTGGTGTGGAAAGGACCACAGAGGTTGTGACTACTGGGAGGCGTGGTGGGGCACCAGCTTTGGACGGTCACTGGAGCTGATTTGTTAGAGAGCTAGTGCTTTTATGTAGACTGTTTATCTTTCAGCGTTTGTGAGAGTGGGGACTTTTTACATGAGAAAAGTGTGGTAAGAGAAATGAAATACTGTATGGTTGCACGTTAGTGTACCTGAGATTTTAACTCACATCCGTGAAACATGATTCTATCAGCGAAACTGTATCTTGCCCACATTTCCCCTCAGGTGCCTCTGGGAAAGGGACGACGCTGTGTGGTTTTAGCAGATGGATTCTATGAGTGGCAGCGAATTCAGCTATCAAGCCAGAGGCAGCCGTACTTTATCTACTTCCCCCAAACCAAGACAAAAAAGGTATTGTCATCAGCACTCAGCTGATACTTGGAAAGACACAAAGAAACTGATCCAAGTGGGCATTTTTTTCTTTCCCCATAGTTTTTTTTTTAATAACAGTGATTTTTTTTCCCCGTATGTTGTAAATTGTACAATCACCACCACTATCTAATTTTAGAACATTTGTTATCCCCCCAAAAAGAACCCTGTATCCATTAGCAGTCACTCTTCATTCCCTGTTCCCTGTAACCCTCTCAACCACTAATCTACTTTCTATCTTTAGGTTTGCCTGTTTTGGACATTTCAGATTATGGAATCTCATAATGCATGGTCTTCTGTGTCTGCCTTCATATAGTTAGCATAGTGTTTTCAAGTTTGTACTTTCATTCATCCTTCGTTCATACACATTTTGTTTATTCATTCACCAGATAGAAACTTAAGCTATTTGTATTTTTTGTCTGTGGTGAGTAATGCTGCTAAGGGTAATCGTAGACCCTGTGTGTTGTGCCTGTGTGTTTTAATTCCTCTCGGGTTTATGTGTAGGAGTGGATTTGCTTGGTCACATGGCAACTTTATGTTTAACATCCCTCAGAAAGCTTTCATTTTCAGACACATAATTGGACTTGTCCACATAACATTAGAGGGAGATTGAAAACAAAACAGGCAGGCCAACATCATGTTTTCTCCTTAGAGTTATTACTCTGACACTGCTAAAATTTGGCTTCCTCATCACGGTTTACTTTGTTAAAATTGGGAAGTTGTTTGCTCTTCAGATTATGTCATCACATTTTGGGGACTTCTCAGTCAAGAATGTTGGTACCATCCTCAACAGGTCCCCTTTCTAGCCAGCCAGTTAACACACAAATTATAAACACACAAAAGATGAAAATGACTATCAGTCATAGTAGTTAAATACTTACTGTGAGCCATGTACTCTTTCTAGGACTTAGTATGTATTTATGTAGTATTCTAATAATCCTGTGAAGAAAGTACTGGTATTCTTGGTTTACAGATGAAGAAGCAGAGGTGACAGGAAATGTAAAAACTCTTGTTCTCCAGAACTTTGTTTTTTTTAACTTACCTAATGACCATTCATTCACCACACAACAGTCACTAAAGCCCTTACCTCTGAGTGGTTTGGGCAAGAACCAAATTTGTAGTATTTATGGTAAGAAACCAAGCTACAGATTTGATCATATTTGGTGTTGGGAAAAGAACTGGAGTTGGTGTCTAACTCCTGTGATTCCCTGATTCACTGCTTTAACACTGGTAGGCGGCGTGAAATCTTTTTGTCCCTAACAGTTAATACTTAAGGTGGTTGTCATTCATCTGTCTTCCTTGTTGCTTGGGAATAAAAGATTGTTGGTTTGTCTGGAGGCAACCAGATGACTAGTATATTTTGTCAGGAGAGTTAGCCTTTAAATAATTGTATTGATTACTCTTTTTCCCTCTGGGGGCATTGCTTTACTCAGGAGCAGTTCTAGCATAAGTGAAGGGTGCTACAACTAAGCCAGAGGCTAGAGTGGAGATTACATTTTCAGAGAGGAAATGCCAATTCAAAGACTGTTCCATGGTATTTTCTTTCTCTTTAATTCCAGGATGCAACTCTAGTTTGTAGTCAGATTAATTTTTTTGGTAATTAAAAGTTTTTATTGAGGTGGAAATTTGCCTAACATAAAATTCACCTTTATTACCATCTTAAAGTGTGTAACTCAGGACTTTTAGTGTGTTCACATGTTGTACAACCGTCACTGCTGTCTAATTCCAGAACATTTTTCTTACCCTAGACAGAAACCCCATCCCATTATACAGTCCCTCTCCATGTTTTCCTTTCTCCAGCCCTCTTCGAGGAGCCACTGAATGCAAGGTCCTCGCCCCAGGCCCCCTTCACCCACTGGTCCTCACTTGCTCCCGAGGAGCCAGAGTACTTGTTCTGTCACGTTGTTCTGAGGGTGGATTCAGGCTCTGCATTCAGGCTGCCGTCTTCCTGCATTCTCTACTGTGATATTTTCCGAAAGTTAACTGTAAGTCAAACTTCTGGGACTTTGTTCTCCATAAGATTTACATTCCTTTGTTTCTCCATGTTTAAAATAGGAATTGTGTATCTTAAAAAAGAATTTTCCTGTGGCATTCTTCTTAGAGACTGTTGGCTACCCAGACATCCTCAATTCTACACAGTCTCTTACCAATAAAAATGTGTCTGTTTACTTCATGAACGTTTATTGAACATATACCCTGTGCCCAGCTAGGCTCCTGGAAGTGTGAGACATGATTTCTGTTCTCGAAACTTTATCGTTGAGACAGTTAAGGTGAACAGTTCACAGACTAGGTGAACAGTTGAGAAAACATCTTGTGAGGTGCTGGGGGCACAGGACACCAGATAACTCGGCCTGGGGCATCTTGAAAGCTTTCCAGCCCAGGCAGTTGTGCAGACTGCAAGTGTTGGGTCGTTTCTAATGCAATCTGATAACCACTCCTTTGTGATTTTGTGAACACTTACATTTAATGTAATTATTAAGATGATAGACTTACAAGTTCATCCTTTTGCTAGTTTTCTGTTTGTTCTATCAGCTCTTCTTTTTTCTGCCTGCTTTTGGAGTATTTTTCATGACGGTGTTTCATCTTCACTATTAATTTTTACTTAAAAAGTGATTTTAAAAAATAAGTGTTTTCAGTAGTTGCTGTTCCATACATTTTTAAGTCACTAACAGCCTACCTTCAAATAATACACACCTGCTTGTGTTGTATGGGGCCTACCCACAGCACATTCCCAGTTCCTCCTTGTGGTGCATTGTCCCACATTTTACTTTTTCACAGGCTATAAACTCACAATACATTGTTACTGTTTTGCTTTAGATGGTCAGTTGTATTTCAGAATGATAAAAAATAAGAAATTTTACATTCACCTCATTTTATCCATTTCTGTGGACCTTCACTTCTTTGTATAGATCCAAGTTTCTACCTGGTACCATATTCCTTCTGCCTAAAGAACGTCAATATTTCTTGTAGTGCAGGTCTGCTGAGAATGAATGCTGGTTTTGTTTGTCTGAAAAAAGGATTTAGTTCATTTTTTCCTCATCAGAATTTTCTGTATTGAGATGTAAATTTTAAAGCATGTATTGGTCTTTAGTATATTCAAAATGTGGGGCAACCATTATCACTTGTCTAATATCAGAATATTATTATCACCCCAGACAGAAACCCCGTGCCCATTATTAGTCACTCCTTGTCCCCAGCACCTGGCAGCCACTGTCTTTACCTTTGAAAGGTATTTTCATTGTAGGGCCTCCCTGGTGGGGCAAGCAGTTAAGTCTCAGTACTATGAAGCTAGCGGCATCCACTGCAGCACAAGTTTGATCTACGGCCAGGGAGATTCCCACATGGCGCAACAGACCTCTCCTGTCTCACCCGCTGCTCCAGTCAGCAGTATATTTCAGTCACTCTGCCTGTTCTGCTCCCCACTCTGTCTCTGGTGAATCCTCTCACCCCCCACCCCTCAGTTTTTGTATGCATAAATAAATCAACCTTTAAAAAAAGGTATTTTCATTATATATAGGATTCTGGGTTGAAAGTATACCTAGACTACCTTGGTTTCTTTCAGCACCTTGAAAATAGTGCTTTTCTCTCTCTCTCTCTCTCTCTCTCTCTCTCTCTCTCTCTCTCTCTCTCTCTCTCTCTCTCGCCTAGTTTTCCTTTGGGAAATCTGTAGTAATTTTTGTTTTTCTAGTTTTTTTTTGTGCTTATGATGTCTACTTCTACCACTTCTTATTCTCCAGTGCTTTTAAGATTTACTCTTTGGTTTTCAGCTATTTGAATATAATGTGTGTAGGGTATGTGTGTATGTGTGTGTGTTTGGCATTTTCTCTGAGCTTCCTGGATATCTAATTTGATGTCTTTCATAATTTCATAGGTCAGCTGTTACCTGTTTAAATCTTTCTTTTGCTCCGTTTTCCCTTCTTTGTCTGGGGAGGACAATTTGATATCCCATAGTTCTCAGATGTTCTCTTCTGTAGATTTCATTCTTTCATTGTTTCAATTTGTATAATTTTTATCCATCTATGTTTAAGTTCATGGATTCTTATTTCACCAAAATTCCTTATTTTTCATGCATGCTTGTCCATCTTTTCTGCAAGAGCCTTCAACATACTAATTACACTTACTTTAAATTCACTGATAGCTTCATCATCTGGAAAATGCAGAGTGCGGGGTAGCCTGAAAGTCCAGGCTGGTTCTGAGCCTGGTTCTGTTGATTTCTGTATCTCTTGGCAGTTTTTTTTTTTTTTTGAGTTTTTTTTTTTAAATCTTGTAATTTTTGTGCCTTGTAATTTTTGCATGGTTACCAGACAGAGTTTGTAGAACAGAGACTGAGATAAATGACATTTATATCTGGACATGGATACTTCTCTATTAGATCATTAATGTGTGATTTTGAGTCAGTCTTGTCAGGAGTTGAACTGGATTTGGATTTTGTTGTTATGGTTACGTTTGTTAAACACATACTTAAATTTTTCTGGTGTCACTGTGTTTAGGGTAAGAGCTGATTTTCCAGAGGGTTTTTCTCAGTAGCCCTGTTCCCTTCCGTTGTAGTACTTTCCTTTGTCTTTCGAGAATCCCTCTTCATGCTCTTGCCCCTTCCCCAGCAGTAGACTGCTGCTTCTTGGTGCTTGGCGCTTGCTGATCTGAAGGGCGTGGGAAAAGTTCTCTGTTGTCTTGGTTCAGTCTCGGTCTCAGGCAGAGCTCTGTCCCTGCCTCTCAGGCTTAGACTGTGTCAGTGATCCTGCACCTTCCCGAGGGAAGTAGAGGGTTTTTCCTTTTTCCTCTCCTCAGTCTCTGAGGGTCTTCAGTATCTTAAAGGTGGGAGGATATACTGCTTTTCCCAGATTCCTTAATAAGGCTTTTGTCCCTTAGAGAAGTGGTGAGGTGAAGCGTCATGCCTTTCCTGACGCAAAGAGCCCCTCCCCTCCAGGGAGGCTTTCTGCGTCTCTCACCCATCTCCCATCTTCTGAGCAGCTGGGAGGTCTCCTGGGGAAGAATCTGCTCGCTCACGCAAACTCTCCTGGTGTCTCTAGCTCCCAGGGATTTTGAACCTCCAGGCTAGCCCACACTCTGCTTTTAGTAACTTGATCATTTTATCTGATTTTCTTACTTGCTGTCTGATTTCCGTATCTAGGAGTAAGCCAGGACTCGTATTTCATCTCCCCTCAGAGACCCGTTGTTTTCCACGAAGTTCTAATTGGCAGCCTTGTGACCTCAGTACATTCATGTAACCTCACCATTCATGCAGCACAGTGCAATGAAAACCACAGAACTTATGGGAAAAGTGGGGTTAAGGGGACAGAACTTAAAAGCTGTCAATGACACACTAAAAATAATAGGGATTGAGGCCCTCCCTGGTGGCGCAATGGGTTAAATAAGCGCAGCACTATGAAGCTGTCCGCAGCCACTGCAGCACGAGTTTGATCCCCGGCCAGGGAGCTTCGCACAGGGCGCAGCAGACCCCTCCTGTCTTGCCCGCTGTTCCCCTCAGCAGTGTATTTCGGTAGATCCTCCTGTTTTGCTCCCCACTCTGTCTTTGGTGCAGCCTCTCACCCCCTACACACAACCTCTGGCCTACACCCCAGCTTGTATGCATAAATAAATAAATCTTTAAAAATAGTAATAATAATAATAATAATAAGGATTGAATAAAATGAGAGAAGTTATGATTTTATAGATTATCTGGGTTTTCCTTACTGGTAGAGAAGAGGTGACACTTTCCAACTTTCTGTATTCTAGGCCTTGAACTGAATCTTAAGTGGGAAGTAGGCGTTGTGTGATGAAAAAGGGTAGGGAGGACAGTTTGAGCACAGGAAGGTCACTTTGGCAAGGCGCAGGAACACGGAATTGCGTGAGGACTTTGTTTACCAAGAGCTGGGTCTGGTTCATAGTAACCTTGGTAAGTGAAGGCTGGAATGATAGAAGTGAAGCCCAGTGAAGGGGTTAGCTTGTATTCTGAAAGCATGAAGGAGCCATAAATCTATAGCTTCAGTTGGTATTGGCCACCACACCTCTTTTCTCTGGTGATAGTGACTGAAAGGTGTTACTGATGCCCGGGCCGAGTGACTTCTGAAGGGATTGCCACGCTCTTAGTCTGTAGTAGTGCCCAACCTGTGTGCATAAGGCGGCTACTGAGTCTCTCATCTGCCCACATATTTTCCTCCCAGTCAGGCGACACCGAGGCTGCAGACAGACCTGAGGACTGGGAGAAAGTCTGGGACGACTGGAGGCTGCTGACGATGGCTGGGATCTTCGACTGCTGGGAGCCCCCGGAAGGAGGAGACTGCCTGTATTCCTACACCATCATCACGGTGGACTCCTGCAAAGGCTTGAATGACATCCACCCCAGGCAAGTCACGCTTCTTACCCCTGGTCCAGGAGACTTCAGAGCAGGTGGCTTGATAAGATAGTTTTTGGAATTCAGAGTTTCCATGTGCGCACACTGGAAGATGGACACCTCAAAAACTGTCGTTAGAGTCGATTTGGCTGTCCATGGCTTGCATTCCGAAAAATCACCATTCATGCAGCACAGTACAATGAAAACCACAGAACTTACGGGAAAAGTGGGGTTAAGGGGACAGTACTAAAAGCTGTCAGTGACACACTAAAAATAATAGGGATTGAATAAAAACTACCATAGTTTTATATACTAAATGATTAATGCATAGCTTCTATAGTATGACACTTTACCTTAAAAGGGCCCACGGTTCGCTTGTGGACGTGAGTGTCAGAAGAGTTGCAGCTTGTGAGTTATTGTCAAGTGGTGAAAGGAAAGCGGCAAAAAATTTATCATCTTTTGAGATCTTAAATCCTGGGAATGTTTTTGTGCATTTGAAATATATTTTCTTTGAGGCATGCATTCATAATAGATGCATGTTTCATCAAGTTTGGAACATTTTAATCCAGAGCATAGACTCCTTCCATTAATTTCTGTTTCACTGCTGGAAATTCTTTCGCACATTTTTGTCGGTATTCATCGTGTTTTCTGCCAGCCAGAAGCTTTGAAAATCGCAGCAGTATTTGAAAGCCCTGAACCAGCTATTAAAAGGACCACTTCTGTAACATTTCAGATCTTTATGTATAGCTAGCACTTCTTGATGAGAAAGTTTCCCATTTTTCCACCATTTGGCATTCAATCCATATACTAAAGAATCTGTTATTTCCATTTCTTTAGGCCTGATTGGTATGGACTTCACAACACTTCTTGAGGTTGTTCCAGCCATGGACATTCCTCTTATTTTTAGTGTGATCACTAACATGGTTCCTACCATGTGTCCTCTTTTTACTTTCAAGATGTTTTTTTGCTTCAAACTTCTGAATACTTAAAAGTTTCCCATTTGCAGGTACTGCTTAGCATGTTTTGATCTGGGAAACTTAAATATGTTGAGATGTTTGGGTGGTCTTTTTTAATATATAGGAAATTTCACAGTGCAAAATAATAGCAAGTCTCAAATTTGTAGGATAATACGCAGTGAGCAGAGGTGGCTGTCACGTTGGAGGTGTGTGCGCATGTGCATTTGTGTCTTCCTGCAAGTTCCGCTCAGCTGGCTGCAGTTCCCATGTTCACCTTGTGCTTCTCACAGGCAAACCAGTTCTACATCAGTCACTGTCTTTGCCGTGAATCTCTAAACTCCGTCTCCAGCTCTCGAATTTTGTGCGATGTCAAGTTGTGCAGGGAGCACGGATTAACAGTGGGCGTGGAGGTGTGGAGGGAGGGCCAGCTTTCCCTTGCAATGATTTGTGCCATCAGCTGATTGAAGTCTGTCTCCCCACTTCGCCCTACCTTTCCCAACCCATGTCTTGACCCGGCCAGGATGCCTGCCATATTAGATGGCGAGGATGCGGTCTCCAAATGGCTTGACTTTGGTGAGGTCTCAACCCAGGAAGCGCTGAAGTTAATCCACCCCACAGAGAACATCACCTTCCACCCAGTCTCTCTCGTGGTGAACAACACTCGAAACAACACACCAGAGTGTGTGGCTCCTATCGACCTACTGGACAAAAAGGTAGGGGTCTGTGACCTGACCCTCTGTTTCGAGTTTCCTGTCTTCTGTCAAGATGGCCTTTTCTTTTGGGATGCGACTGTTTGCCTTCAGGGCTGTAATTAAGCCACCAAATACTCACTCCTGTGCATGGCAAGTTGAGCGGGACAGGGACTGTCCTAGGGGACTGTGACCGGAGCCCTTCAGGATGTGAGTGCTGGGCCCTCTCTGGGCCTGCTGAGTGTGCGGGGCTGGCCCGGGCTGCTTTGTTATGAAGCCTGATAATAAGCCCAGTTGGAGGCTAATCCCGAGGGTGATCGTGAGAAAGACAAAAGAGCCCTTGACCACAATTGTATCGCCACAACCCACGGCGTGTGTGGAGCTGCTTTCCCAGCTGCAAGTTGGAGGAGTTCTAGTCCTCACTCTGCTTGAGAAAGGCTTGAGAATTTTCAGTGACATGAACTTGAACTTAGAAATGGCAGGAATCCAGAAGAGGTAATTTGAAAGAAAAGGGAACAGGCAAAAGGTCTGCGTTGGGGAGGGAGGTTCCAGAGCAGAAGTTGGCCCCTACCAACATTTAGGGATGAAGGTTTAGGACGTGGCCCACGAATGGGCATCTCAGAGTGCCTGGCACACATATAGGGTGGTGATTGTGTGAACCCCTCCCCCTCCCCCATTTTCCTTAAAGTTTCCCACCCCCACAGTCCGTGTCCTCTTTTCCTGTTGTCTTGGTTCTCTGCAGACTCCCTCAACTCTGATTTATTTTCGTTAGCTGCTTCTAAAAACATAATTATCTCATTCATTTTGCGCTGGACACTGCCCCATTTCCACCATAGTCTTTATTCCAAAAGAATTTACATTTTGGGGCCTTCCTGGTGGTGTAGGGGTTAGTCTCAGCGCTATTGCCAGCCACTGCAACCTGCGTTCGATCCCCAACCAGGGAAGCTTCCCACATGGCGCAGCAGACCTCTCCTGCCTGGCCCGCTGCACCCCTTAACAGTGTATTTCAGTTGATCCACCTGTTCTGCTCCCCACTCTGTCTCTGGTGAATCCTCTCCCCCCACCGCCTCTGGCCTGCACCCCAGCTCTTGTATGCATAAATAAAAAGAAATCTTTAAAAAAAAAAAAAGAATTCACATTTTGGGGAAGTGGTATTATATGAATTCAGAACCTTCAGTTCAGGGTAAGGCTGTCGCGTGTGAGGGAAGCACAGGGCCAGTCAGGGAGAGGCTTGTGGAGGGCCACACGGGAGGGCGGCAGTTCCTTCAGCCCTGGGCTGGCCCCTCATCACTGTCTTGAAGCCATTCCTCTCCAGCCTCACTTCCCAGTGCCGTGCTGGTCCCCCGAATGCCTCTTCGCTGAGGATGCCTCATTTTCTGCATGTTTGGACCGTCTGTTTATTCTTCTGACTGTCCCACATGCCTCCGCGAAGCCTGGAACTCTGATGGTTCCTCCCTAGCCCTGCAGAGCACGCTCAGTTTCTTCTCTCCCCACTTGGATTAATGGGCTCCATCGGCCTTTGGTAATGTTACAGGGCAGGGAGAGGGGCACCCCCGAAACCCCAGACCTGCCCGAATCTAAATGGGTTCTGCCATCCGCCGCATCAATACAAAACATATAGGACCTTTTGTGGAAAGAAACTTTAATACTATTAGAAAAGACAGAGAACAAAGAATATATTTTCTAAGTCAAGTACCCAGTGCTATCCAACTCCTCATGGGTACAAGTCCACCCAAACGGGATTGGCAAAGCAAGTCTCGAAAGCCTGCCACAAGTCTAGAA
The DNA here is from genome assembly GCA_004024925.1 of Scalopus aquaticus. Taxonomy (NCBI): domain Eukaryota; kingdom Metazoa; phylum Chordata; class Mammalia; order Eulipotyphla; family Talpidae; genus Scalopus; species Scalopus aquaticus. Next base: position 212,471 of record PVIJ01000335.1, read on the forward strand.
CAGCTTTTGGCAGGGACCCACACATAAGGGTCAGAAACAGCCAGACAATTCTGGCAGGAACCAAAATACCTTTCGGCAGGGACCCATCCAAAAGGGTCAGAAACAGTCAGACAATTCTGAGAGGAACAGAACAAAATCAAAACCAAAATCAACACAGCCATCATTAACTGCCCCACGGGTCTCTCACCCACATCTCTTTCAATCAGTCCAGGCCAGTGCAGCTTCTTTACAAGTCTCTGTGCTCCTTGGGCCTCTTCTGGCTTCCATCCTTCTTCCGTCTCCTCCTGTCTTCTGTCTGTGTCTCCTCTGTGTGTATCCTCTGTGCCTGTGTCCTCTGTGTGTCTCAAGCTTCTCATATCCTGCTCAGCTCCACCCTGCGTTGGGTGGGACAGGGAACCTGCGACACACCCTTTCTCCTGGGGACCACCCTGTTACAGTAACATTTTCCAAGCCTGGGTCAGTCAGCACCTAATACCTTCTACCCTGTTTCTTTCTTTTCCCAAAAGCTTGAGCTGGGTGGTTTGAGCTTTTTTTCTTTTCCTTAGGAAGTCAAGGCAAGTGGGAGCAGCCAGAAAATGTTGCAATGGCTGGCCACAAAGTCACCCAAAAAGGAAGAACCCAAAACACCCAAAAAGGCAGAGTCAGATGTGCCCCAGTGGTCCAGCCAGTCCCTGCAGAAGAGCCCCCTCCCCACCAAGAGAGGGAGTGCAGGGCTCCTGGAGCGATGGCTGAAGCAGGAGAAGGAAGAGGAGCCCGCAGCCAAGCGGCCTCACTGCCAGTAAAGCAGGTCTCCTCGGGGTCAGGGCCGCGGTTACCCATCGGTGCTGTTGTTGGCAAAGGTTCGTGCTCTGAGTATGGATTTGCTTTGGGAGGAAACGAACAGTTTTAGTTGGCAGTTGGGGTCCACGGAGGGGGTGGCTATCCCGGGGCCACCGGCACCCCTGCGTACTGGTGAGGCTGGTAGAGCCTCCCCTCAAAGCCTGCCCCCGGGCTCCCAGAAGAGGCCTGTTTTCTACTTAGCCTTTGGGCTTTTTCAGTCTTTTAAAATTAAGTTCTAAAAATTGTATTTTTTCTGGATATATTTAATAAACTGTCTACCTTTCAGAAACGCTGCTGGTGGGAGGAGTTCTGGGTCTCGGTGTTCTCCTAGCTTCAGTCCTAGGAACGGGCTTGTTACACACAGGGCACCGGGGCTTACTGTGGACAAAACTGTGTTTGGAAACAGTAAAAAGGTTTGGTGGGGGGACTCTTTGTCAGTCTCTCTTCACTCTTAATCCCCAGAAGCTCGACTCCTTTAGTTCAGAACCTACCTGCCAAACACAAGGGGCTGGGTAGAGAAGAGGGTGTGGCAGCCAAGACTTGTCCTCGCCGGGATCTGGGCAAGAAGCCTCAGCTACAGCCCACAGGCCCGCTCTAGACTCCCAGCCCCCCGGGGAGAACTGGGAACTGTGAAGACGGACAGGTGGGGTGGGGGCAAGGAGCAAGGCTGCCCCGCCCTGCCACAGCTCCTGTGATGTGCTCTGCGCCCCCGCCCCCCCCCCCCGGCACTGAATCATTTCATTAGGTATTTGGGGTGGTTGTCTGTTTTCTGCTCTCCACCCAGGCCTTTGTTCTGTGAAAGCGGGGACCACTTTTTCACCAACATTTTTTTCCATTGTTAATAGTCGATGTGCAAGTATAGTTAATGAATCTGAGAGCTTACTACAGGCCCACCTTGCGCTGCCCCAGGAAGCCACGGGCATAACCAGATACCACACCTGACAACTTAGTACCTTCTCACAAGTGCGCCCCAAAGGATGCCGTGAGCCGAGGGGGCCGCTGTGGGTGCGGGTGCTCCGCACGGCCACGCCCCTAACCATCAAGCACACAGAGACCCAGAGGCAGAGGAGAGGGTTTGGGGGGCGGAACTGCATCTCCGGGAGTGCCACACTGTGGGAGCTCCTTCCTCTTCGGGGCACCCAGGAGACAGGAACCTGCAAAACGCTGTCCCAGGTGACTGGACTCGAGGGGGCCCGGAGGCGACAAGGGAGGACGTGGGCATCGGCCCGGACTCCAGCTTGCCCCACCGGCCCCCAGCGCCCACTCTGCCCTCGCCCCCCCGGCTGATTTGAGAGGGGTGTGGTGGTTTTATTAAGAGATTTTAAAAATGTAGATAACTTACCAGATTACTGACTGTGACACCTATTTTGTCATGTTTGCTTCTCAAGTCTCATCAACAAAAGTGAAATTCCTTTTTCATTACTACGTCCCCAGCTTTTCGGGGTGGTAAATCAGTTTTGTGGGTCTTTTTCATTGGAACAGGAAAGAAGAGAAAGTTCGCAGACGTATGTGTCCTTTTTTCAGGTGTTCCTGCCTTCTCAAAGGCGGTGTGAGGGTCACGTGCTTGTGTCTGAGAACATGTTCAGTGACTCGGGTTTATGTAGCTGCGGCCACCTAGGGCATTTCCTTCTGCAGTTTTTGTCCTGTCTAGATTCAGCATTTACGAAGGATTGCCACGTTGCTCCCCACCTTTCCACTTATTTCAGGGGCCTATGAATCCCCGTTTTCCCACCTCTGCCGGTACTTAATCCTGCTGACTAGGGCAGGGGAGCAGCTTCTGTCCTCTGTTTTTAAAGAACAAATCTCAGGGACTAGCAGGGGAGCCTTCACCTGCCTGTCTGGGTGTGGCCCAGTGTGTATGTGGGGAGGGGAGCGCTCGCTCTTCTCCGGGGCAGGCGAGAAGGCTGCACCCTGCCCACAGTGACCAGGATTAGCTTTCGGCCTCAAGAAAATTCTGCTTTTGCTCTGCAGCCTTAGAGGAGGCAGATGGTCCCCAGGGCTCCGGTGTCCCCCCTGCACCCCCCCACCACCTGCAGTCCGTCTGGATCCATCTCCTCTTGCAAAGTTTGTGTGTCCAAACCTGCTTTGTACAGAATCAGAAACACACCCAGCAAGGCAGAGGCTTTGCCAGGGAGCACTCGACATACATAAATTGAGGACAAATCCTAGGGGCTCCTAGTCTGGAGGGGCATCTCAGCTTGGGGAGTGTGAACAACTCCTGGCTGGCACGGGAGCGAGCCCAGCGGGGGCTGTGGTAGTGGAAGCGAGGAGGAGCGAGTCGGCCTGGGCTCCCAGGGTCCCTGGACCTGCACATCCGCTCTCCCCCTTCTCGACCAGAGTGAGCAGCACGTGATGGGAAAGGTAGACACTCATTCCCCGGGAAAGGAGCTTTGACCCAGGCTGGATGTCCTCGGGACATGCAACACTTTGAACAAGTCCTTTGCCTTCTCTGGGACGTGGTTTGCCCAGTTCTGAATCTAGAGAGCTGAACTCCCAGGACCCCAAGGCCCAGATGTTGGTGGCTAGAGACCCAGGCCTGGCCTCGGGGCGAGTGTGCCTCTTGTGGAGGGACCCCTCCCCTGTGTCCCGGGGCGCCTGGGAGAAGAGACTGCAGCTACACCGCCAGTGGGCAGCGGAAGGGAGAGGACAGCTTAGAGGGACTGGGGCGTCCATGGAAGGAATTTAATCCAGGGGGACAATACAAAAAGTTTTCAAGGGCAGCCAGGCTGGGCCGGAGCCCAATCACTCCTAGCCACTAGCAGAGGCAGCCAGAAGCCAGGAGCTGCGCAAGGGGCAAGGAGGCGGGGCCTCCGGGGAGAGCATGTATGGGGTGCACCGGGCAAGGCTCTGGGGTCCCAGCAGCAACAGTCCCGGCGGAGAGGTGGCTGCCCTGGGGCAGACGCAGTCGGGGGCTTTCTCCACTCTACAGCTTCCGTGGTTCAGACTCCTTCCGGACAGCAGCCTGTGGGGCCTCTTGTCTTCTGAAGCAGCTGAGAGGGCCCTCAGACAATGTCAATCTGAGTGACCTCAAAGGCAACCGCAGGCCACTTTGAGCGCACGTGTGATTTTATTTGACCCAAACGGCATTTATTTTTAACCGCAGGAAAACACACATCCCAACCACCACCTTCACCATGTGGCAGCGCACGCCCCAGTGGGGTTATCTTCACAGACTGGTGCAGCCAAGCTCCAGAACATTTTCATCTTGCAAAGCTGAAACTCCACCCCCCTCAGCAACTGTCCAATCTGTCCCCCCGCTCACCCCGGGCAACCACCATTCTACTCTTGATCTGTGGATCTGCCTATTCGAGATATTTCATATAAGTGGAATCATACAGTACTTATCTTTTGGTGACTAGCTCATTTCAGCTGGCACAGGGTTTTCCAGGCTCAGCCGCATTGTGGTGAAAGTTAGAGTTTCTTCTGTTTTAAGGCTGAATGATCAGCCACCGTGGGTCCGCCCCGCGTTTTGCTTATCCATTCACGTGGGGATGCACGCAGCTGCCTTCCAGCGTGCGGCTGTCGTGAATAGTGCTGCTATGAACATGCGCGTACAGGTGTCTCTTCCCGTCAGACCGTCAGTTCTCTGGAGCTCACCCGGCTGGCTGTGTCATAGGACAATTCTATGTTTTCTTTTTTAAGGAACTTCATACTGTTTCTCACAGCAGCTGCTGCTTCTTAGATTCCCACCAGCAGTGCACAAGGGTTTCAGAGTAGCCCTCTGAGTGGGTATGTAGTGGAATATTTCTTTTTTAAAGCCCACCTTTTGAAAGTGAGGTGTTTCATGAAAAGTTTATAGTTTCCACATAGAGAATTCTCAGGAGGTGCCTCTGACAACATAGCCCAAGTGGGAGCACTGCCAGGCCGAGGCAGGCCCCAAGGCATGCTGCGGGGCCCAGCCCGCTTCCCGCAGGAGGGGGCCACAGAAACATTTGTAGGAAATGCTTCTGAACAAGCAGGCGCTCTGACCCTGCTGAGCCCTGTTGGCAGAACGGGGTGGTCGCCGCCCTCTTCGGCTGTGTGAGGGCTGTGCCCCATTGGTCAGCCCAGTTTGTCCTGGAGCCTGTGCCACTTGGGGGGTGAGCCCCGCATCACCCTCATCCCTGACATACCCGTTATAACGGGGACCTGGAGTGGCTTTGATATGTCCGCGTGGCTCGGCTGGCCTGCACTTCCCGAATTCCCTCACTTGTGTCTCAGACCCACTCAGAGGGCTACTGAGCCAGGGCCTTAAAGCCTGTCTGTGGCCCTTGGAGGCCGATGTAAACACTAAAGGACGCAGGGGCTGATTGTGGCTGCCTCGCTCGAGGAGAACACAGCACAGACCTGTGTCCCCAACCCTAGAAAGCCCGCGAGTTCACAGTGTGAGAAGTGCTTCAAACTCCCTCCCAGCGCAGACTGAATCCTTTCACCCCCGGCATCCCTTCACCGCCATTTTTCCTTCACACGGTGCTTGACACACGAGATCTCAGTCTGTTCTCCTGATACTCCTGCAAGTATCTGCCCCCATATTGCAGTGCCGGTGGCTCCCATCTCTGGCTGTAGAAAGAGCTAGGTCCTCTCTGCTCCCTCCTCGGAGCTGCCAGGACAGCCTGTGGCCTCAGGCCACCTCTGCAGTGCCTGCAGGGCTGTCCTGGAGCCAGGGAGAAGTGGGCGCTAGGGAGCTAGGAGGAGGCAGGTCCCATGACCTGGGGGTGTGAGGGACCCTGCCTAGTTAGCAGGTCCGTGATGGGAAAATCTCGACTCTACTTATAGATGAGGAAACTGAGGCTTGAGGAGAATAATCTTGCCCCAGAACAAAAGACCTTGGTGGAATCAGGCCCTTCTAGATCCATGACCTCAGCCTCAACGGGCCTGGCCCACCTGAAGCCCTTCCTGATCAATGAGTGCAGAGAAGAGCCCAGGCCTGGCCCAAGCCTAGAAGCCTTCCTCCTGGCCATGGCAATTTACCTGGGGTTATGGCTCCTCAAGGCCAATCACAAGACACAGGAAGGAACTGGTGACTCCTAGACTCCCCGGGCTAGCACAGGAGCTGAGTGGGATGCCAGAGAGAAGATGGGCTTCCATTTCAGCCACATGTTGGCTGCACGGCCTCTTCCCCGTCTCAGCACCAGCACCAGCTCCAGCCAGGTGATGACCTAGGGCTGGCACGAGGCTGAGGAGGCCCAGGCAGCTTTCAGAGTGTGTGGCATACATCCAGCGTTCACATGTTTTGGTTAAGCCATCCATTCTTCAACTCGGGGGATTACATCAGGGACTTGGGGCTCAGCCCAGAGGAGCAGCTCAGCTGAAGGGTCTGAGTAAGCTGGGAAGAGAGAAGAAAGGCCTGCGGGTAGCGGGGTACTGAAGAGCGATTTCCCAGAAAAAGCAATTTGAAGGGCCCAGGATGTGAGCGTGGAGAATAAAGCATGTCAGAGAAGCGAGAGGCCAGATTGGAAGTGACGGAAAGTCAAACTGATAAAATGTGATTTATCAGTTCACAGGACAGTCTGGTCTAACCAGCTTCAGGCATGGCTACATCCAGGGACTCCATTCTTGTTCTCAGGCGTCTGACTCTCCGTGCGTTGGTTTCGACTTTCTCTCTTGGTTTCTTTCTCAGCTGGGCCCTCCGTATTTGATGACAAGATGCCCCTGGTGTCCCAACACTTTAGTGATGTCAGGGAGAGAGCGCCTTTTCTCAGTAGTTTCAGGTAAGCCCCAGGATGAACTCATTGAAACCACTGAGGGCAAGAACCCATTTCCGACCCAATCATTGTGGCCAAGTGAACAGCTTAGCCCACCCTGGACAGGAGGGGTTAGGCCCCCCAGCACTACATGGCATGCGAGTGGGATGTGGGGGGTTGGTTTTCTGGATGGAAATTAAAGTGCTTTTTATTAACACAGGAGTGGGAGGTTGCAGCTCTGGGAGCCGGTCCACTGGGGGCTCCCCACAGGCGTGGGGGAGGCAGGACATGGCACAGACAGGCTCCACGTCTTCGGGTATGGAGAGGGGTGGCAGGAGATGGTGCTGGGGGGCAGCAGAATCAACACAGGAGGCTGCTGGGAGAGCCAGGTCGTATGAGCAGCAAAGGGCACATTTGGGTGGAATATGGATGATCTGAAGGGCACTTTGGGGCTCTGCAACTCAAGGGGTGGCCTTCGGGAACAGGTGAATAGGGTGGGGCCTTGCTTGGGGAGGGCGCAGGCAAAGGGAGGAGGGTCCATGTGGAGAGTGGAACAGGGAGGGGCAGCTTCCCGGTGCCCAGTCACCCCTTCCCAGCCCTGTCTCAACTTCAGAGCCTCCTGGGAGCGCGTTAGAAAGCCCAGTCCCAGTCCCCAGCCTCAGCTTCCCACTTAAGCAACTGGGCTGAAGCCAGGTGGCATGTGGGCTTAGCTTTCTTGTTCAGGGAAGGAGAGTGAAATACGGGGGTCACGTTTAGGGGGTCAGGAACACCCACCCACCCCCAATCCTGGATAGGACAGGGCCTCTCATAACTGCTAACTGCCGGTGGCCTGTGGGCTGGCCCTGCTGGCAGTGGGACAGGGCCCGGGCTGCACTAGAGCATTGGGCACCCTGCCCCCCATCAAAACTGCATAGGAGATGAAGCAATTAATGATCAGCAAGTGCCAGGGCAGGGGCTGGCAGGCGGGCATTGCTGTCAGCCCTGGCCTACCACCTGCTGCAGTCTCTAGCCTAGGCCACCTGCCTGCCTCCTGCATGCCTAGTTTCCCAGGCCCCAAACAGCCACAGCAGCGCCTAGCCCCGAATTTCCTCCTTTGCCCGAAGGTTGGTGCCATCACTCAGGACAGGGCGCCATCTTGCTCTTCGGCGCTCTCTGAATTCCAGCCTCGAGGGCACTCACGTGCTGAGGATGGGTCTGTCTCCCCCAGTGGCTGGCTAGGAAATTTGGGCCGAAGTCAGGACACCTTGCCTGTTGCACCCAGCACCAGACAGTGCAGGCTAACACACTGGCATCTGGCCCTGCAGTTCCCTTAGGCAGAAAGTGGTGGAGGGAGCCCCCGCAGGGTATGAAGTGACTTGTGGGACCCCTTACCCGGTGCAGAAAGGGTCTGCCATGTGGTAGGTGGTTGAGGCAAATGCCTGGTAACCTCACCCTGACTGAGTGTTGGGGGTGGTGGTTGCCACGCTCAGGTCAGCAAACACTGCCAACCAGGGGTTCTTCTCCAGCAGCACTACCCACCCACCTCTGCCCTGTAGTTTCATGCCAGGGATCCAGAAACCCCTTGTATTTCTCACCTAAGCCCAGACCAGGCTTGCCCAGTCTGGTGTATGTACAAACCCACTGTTCTAGAACAGTCTTCCCGCTCCCCCGGGGCACTCTCCATCTTGTTGAATTGCCCTTTCATAGGGACATCCGTGGGGATCTGCCCAACCAGATGTGTGTCACAAAGCGGACAGTGTGTCTCAGGGACGCGGGGCTTCCCCGACTTACCCAGTAACCTGGGGTCCCACCTGCCCTCCACACTGACCAACAAAGTCGCGCGGGCTGCACCTGGGTTCTCCAGTGTTCTTGTCACATCATTCTCCCCAGATTCAGAGGAACCAACCTCTGCGAAGTGTTGAGGGGGCCCTGGCCGGTGAACAAGGAAAGCCACCGCCCCCACTCTTCGTTGTCAGACCCGACTAGCCCATTCCCCACGCATTTCCCCACCTTCTCTCAAAAGAGGGGGCCGCAAGAGGCCACGCCCCCTCGGAGTCCCCACCCCCGCGGAGAACTTCAGGCTCCGGGCCTAGCTCAGTAACATCCGGGGTGCCAAGGACCCCCGGGGCGCCCTCCCGCCGTCCCGCCTCAGTCGCGCGCCGACCGCGCCCGTCCCTGTTCCACTGGGAAGAAAACGAGAGCGGTTCAAAGGTCTAAACAATTTATTGTGCCCAAAAAAAGGCCGACGGAATGAAGGAAGCGCCCGCAGCCCACGCCCCAGCGATTGTTTGTCGCGGGGGGGGGCGGGCGCCGCGTCCCCGCGCGGGCAGGCGAGGCCTCGGCCATTGGCGCCTGGGGGCCGGTAGCCATGGCGACAGCCGTTGCCAGGGGCGAGAGCCAATAGGGGCGTCGCCAGGGCCCGTTCAAAAATCTAAAGCAAACAACAACAAAAACGCTACGGGGTCGGGGGAGGGGAGGCCCCGAGAAGGGACGGGGCGGCCCCGCGCCCAGCGGCCGAGCCGGCGCGACCGTACGGAGCCCACACTCGCGTGGGGCAGGGGAGACCCGACGCCGGGAGCCCGGCGGCCGCGCGCTCACTTGCGGCCCTTGGGCACTTTGGGGACGCTCGGCTTGGCCGCCTTCTTCACCTTCTTGCCCCCCGCCGCGGCCGCCTTCGCTTTGCTGCCTTTGTCCTTCTTGGAGGCGGCGCCCTTCTTGTGCGAGCGCTTCTCGGCCTTCTGGCCCTTGGGAGGCTTCTTGTCCGCGCGCCGGGGGCCGGCCGCGCCCGGAGCCGCCTTCTTGGCCTTGTGCGCGGCGGGCGCCGGGGCGGTGGCGGCCGAGGCCCCGCGCCGCTCGCCGCCCTCCAGCTTCTTGCGGTTGAGCTTGAAGGAGCCGTTGGCGCCGGTGCCCTTCACCTGCAGCAGGGTGTCGTTCTGCACCAGCGCCTTGATGGAGTACTTGAGGTAGGTGCGCCCGTTCTGCTGGTCGAACCACGCCACCTTCTTGGCCTCCGCGTAGATCCTGGCCAGCGACGAGCCGTTGCGCTCGCCCAGCCGCCGGATGGTCTCCACCACCAGCTGGCTGTACTTGCCCGGCTGGTTCTTCTTCTTGCTGCTCTTCCTCTTCTTGGCCGGGGACAGCGCCGCCGAGCCGCCGGCCTTGGCCGCCTTCCGGGCCGCCCCCTCGGCGGTGGTCAGCGGCAGCGCCTCCTCGAGCTCCACGGACATGGTGGCGAGCGGGTTGGTGGCGGGCGGGGCGCGGAAGCCCGGGGGCCGCGCCGGGAAGAGGAAGGCGAGGGGCCGAGGGGCCGCCGGGGGGCTGGGGGCGCGCGGCGGCTCCAGGCGGGAGCGGCCGCGGCCGGGCCTGGGGCCGGGCGGCAGGGCTGGGGCGGGGGCCGGGCCGGCTGGAGTGAGAGTCCCGGGCCGGGCCTGGCCGGAGCGGCGGGGGCCGGAGCGGGAGAGGCGAGCGGGGAAATCGGCCGAGCGAGCGCCGCCGGGGATGCTGGTGGGGCCGCCGCTACTCCCGTTTCGCCGCCGGCTTCGGAGCTCGCTGGGCGTGCGCGCTGCGCTCTGGCGAGGAGGGCGCCCCGCTCGGCTTTTATGACTCCGCTGCGGACCACGTTGAGAACAACAACAGCCTGGTCCGGAGCCAGCGCCAACTTGTGCTTCTTGCAGCCCCTTCCTCGCGCCCTGGCTGCCGGGACTGAGCCTCCCCCGGGTCTCCGCGCGCGCAGCCGGACGCCCGGGACGGAGCCCGAGCCCGCGGCGCAGTGGAGAGGGGCCCTGCACCCAAACGGTGCTCGAAAGAGGGCAACGGAGGGGCGCACCCTAGCCTACGGGAGCGCGAGCGGAGGGGGCACCCCATTTGGGGGCGAATAGCCCTGCATCTGGGGGAACCTCCACGGCCCGGAGCTCTGCGGCCGGCCTCCAAGAGCGCGCCGCGGGCACCCCAGCCCTGCACGCGTCCAGGGGACTCCGGGACTGCCCGCGGGACGAGTTTTAATTTGTTCGAACTAACACAGGGCACGCCCTCACGTGGTCGGCCGGGGCACTGTGAAGTGCGCTAGGACTCTGAGGGGGCTCTCGGCGCGAGGCAGAGGGACGGAGGTGCCCTCCAGCTCCTCATCCGCGGTCTCGTTGTGTCTCGGGAGCCTGGGCACAGCACGGGAGGACGTGGGGGGCGGCTGCAGGTGCCTCTCTGGGACGTTTCCTTCATCCCTCACCCCCTTGGCGCTGATGCCCCAAGTGCCTTATTTTATGCCGTCCCAAGTAACCCCCACCGTTACTCGCAAAGCCGAAGGGCGGCTCCAGGGTGGGCTATTGTAAGGCGGAGACCCTCGGGGAGCCCCCGGGAGGGTGGGGGAGTTGCAGTTCGTCCCCGACCACACCCCTCTCCCTCTCATGTAGGGAGGGCAAGGGAGAGGGGTCCCGGAGAGGGCACTCTGCCTCCTCCCCGCCGGCCTCCTGGTACCAGGGAAGTCCTCTCCAGAGGCTCATGCAAGACGGGCAACCCTGAGCTCTTCAGGGTCCATTATTGGGGGCTCGGGAGGAGCCTGACAGTCTTTCTCGAAGCCAAAGCAGCCTGGATTTAGGGAGGCTGAGACCACGAGACACCCAGTGGGTCCCTTTGGGTGAGCGGTTTTAGACCCAGGCCGTGGGGGCCACTGCGGGGCCCAGCACCACGGCGATGGAGGGGTGAGGCTTGGGCAGTAAGGGAGGCTGCAGAATTGGGGTCCCGGGAATGAGGAGAATCAGGGGCTGTGAGCTCCCAAAGAGGGCCAGACGTTCTGTGGCCTTGGACCCCCGCAGGCCGGCGTTGGAGTGCAGTCACTGTGCATGCGCAGACCTCCCGGTGACCCCGAAGAACTGTGAAGAAACCCTAGGAAGGAAGGAAATCGAGGCCGGCAAAGTGAGACTGGGTGTGGCTTTGGGAAGGGACGGGGGGCTAGTGTGTGTCAGGGGCTTGGAGCCTGGCACGGGGTTGGGCCCCAGAGCAGTGAGTCCGCCCGTAAGGGAAGGAAGAGAGAGCAGCCCAGACCCCTGCCACGAACGCAGCGTGCCAGTCCCAGGGAGAACCTCTGAGTGGGCTGTCGGCGAGTCCCCCGAGAACTCGAGGACCTGAAAGCTCAGCCAAGGTGATTAAGACAATCCGAGTTTCCTAGCAGAGTGGGGAGTGGGTTTCTGAGTGCGCTGAGCCGGCCCTCGGCCTGGGGGCAGCGCTGGGGGCTCGTGCAGCGACTGCACAGATCGCCGAGACCTGGCGCCTTCCGGGGCTGCCAGGACGCAGGGCCGCGCGGAGGGGGAGCAGCGACTTGGCGGTGCTGGGGCACTGAGGGCGCCGCTCAGGAGCAGAACGGCCAGCCAGGGAGGGACGGGGCACCCGGGCTAGGGGACGGCGGCTCTGCCAGGAGGCGGTCAGGGTACGTGAACAAGCGACTGGAACAGGGAGCCCCAGGAACGCGACAGTCCAGGTAAACCAGGGAGAGAGGCGGCAGCAAGCAGCCTCGGGGGACTGGGGCATGGGTCTCTGAAAGGTCAAAGGGAGACAGGGTGGCCCGATAGAAGCCCAGCCTGGGAGCAAGGGTGTCCCTCAGGTTGACACTTGTCCGGCCTCTGCGGGAGAGAAGGTCGCTGGAAATGTGAATCTGGAGCTGGCTGCAGCGGCAGGCTGGGGAGGAACGTGAGGGTGAGGGGGCGACAGCAGCAACGAGGCGGCTCCGTTAGGGACGGAGGAAGAACGGTCAGAGAGGAAGGAGGCTGCCCGCGTGCCTGGCCTCGCCTCGTGGAAGCTAAGGAGGAGAGAGTTTCAAGAAAGAAGGGGGAATGGGTGTCACGCGGCTTGGCTCTCAGAGCAGAGGCGAGGTCAGCAGAGTTGAGGGGCCTGGCAGCTTCCGACCACTGGCCACTGTGCCCTGACCCTCCTCTGGACTGTTTCACCTGGGGTCTGGCAAAACCTAAATCCCTCCAGGATCACCAAATCAGGCGATTCCAGGTAAGTGTAGTTCAGATTTCCCTGGGGGAAAAAATCTGAAGGTTGGACCTGGTTGGGGATTGATGGGGTGGGCCCGAGTAACAGCCTCGCCCCCGCCCTCCCTGCCACGTCTGGGTGGTGAGGGAGTGGCCAGTGCGAGGCTGGGCAAAGGCGCTCTGTCCTGGCAGCAGCTTGGCCACGCCGGGGGAGGAGGAATCCCGAGCAGCCCAGGCTCTGGGGCAGACAAAAGACCTGACTCAGAGTCCCCCCTTGGCGCCTCACCTGCCTGGGAGGAGTGGCTTTTGCCAAGTGTGGGTGTGGTTTGTGGACCTGTGGGCTCCGAAGACTCATTCGCGGCTTTGGGAGCTGGCAGGAGAGGGTGATCGCTCCCACTGGCCTCATTATACAGATGAGGAAACTGAGGCTTAGGGGAGGAGCTGGCCAGGACTCCAGGCTGGCAGTGGGGGTGTTTCCGACTCCACCCTCCCTGGTAATTCCTTGCCCCCTTCTCAGGGAGCCTGAGGTGGGCCAGTGATAAACGACAGAGCGCCGGATGTGGCCAGGGCGGGGAGAGACACTGCTCTTCCTAGCCGTGCGGAGAGCTTGGGTCGTCGCAGTCCTACGGGTGTGAGCTCGGGTGGGTCCTCCCCAAGGCTGCCCACCCAGTCCTGGGGCTCAAGACAACATCCGTGTGTCAGTGACGCCCCGCTTCCATGCTGCTTCTGACTGCAGACTCACCCACCGCTGGCTGCAGCTCCGCTGGGGTGTCAAACACCTCTCTTCTTGGCTCAGAGCTAACCCCCTTGCAAACCTGCTCTTCGTCAGCCTTGAGCGGATCTAGCCAGAGCGCCCAAGCTCCTTGGTTCTTTGTCCTCTGCCCTCTTATTCAGCCCGCCAGTGCCTGTCAGGTCTGTTCACAGATGTGTTGCAGACCCACCTGTTCTGCTCCCCAGGCCTGAGCGTGCTCGCCACCTCCCACTCCGCCTCCCCACACAGCGGCAGAGGGAGCGTCTCACACAGAAGTCCAGTTTCTGTGTCCTGCGCAGCCCTGGCCACAGCTCTCGGGCTCTGCTTTGGCCCCATTGTCGTTTCGTTCTTCACACATCCCCAGAGGCCTCCCACCTCAGCGCCTGTGCACTTGTGTGAATTCAGGTCTCATCCATAAATACTTCTTTCCGCACAGACATACCACCCAGGCCTGGACTTGCTATTTCAGACTTGCTAAAATACCTCCCTAGAATTCCTATCATATCACCCTACTTTATTTCTCCACAGCACCTAACCCTATTTGCCTATTTTCTCTGGGCCTGGGAGCTCTCTGAGAGCAGGGCCCGCGGGGGCTGGCGCACACCCCGCCTGGCTCACGTGTACCTGCGCATGCTCTCTGTGGCCTGGACACCCAGGTCTCCTGAGGCAGCAGCAGCTGCAGCAGGAAAGTGGACTGGGAGTCAGGAGCTCCGGGTTTGGCTGGGGCCCCGGGGCTGCCACACACTCTGTATGAGACCCAGCTCTGCTCCCCCAACACTGCCCAGCCTTGGCACCCCCACTTTGTGAACAGGGGCTGGATGTGCGGAGTTTGAATGACCCTTTCAGCTGGGACAGTCTTGGTTCTGGACTTCTGAAGTCCAGAATGTAGCCTGGCTGGAGGGAAAGACGCAAAACAGAGGCCCAGATGTCGAGGAGTTGGCCTGGCCTGTGGAAAGTTGGCCCCTGAGACCAGTGTTGGCATCTCTAGAGCAGCAAGTGCAGCTCAGGCGGAAGCACTTCCACTCAAGGTTCTGAAGGCTGGGGCTGGACCCTGCCTGAGAGCCTGAAGAATGGCTGCAGGGGTCACCAGCCTGGGAGGGTCGGGGGGAGGCTGCAGAGACCCTGCCCAGTGGGAGGGCCAATTGGCTGGGTGCTTGCTGCTGAGGGAGGCCAGAGCCCGTCTCCCAAAAGTGTGTCCAACAGGAGGCTGGCTCCAGTTTGGGGATTTTCAGTGTAAACACTTTATAAAATGCTTTCCAGCTTAAAGGGAAGTGCAGCAAAGTCTTCAGGAGACCTGGAGACTTAGGGGGAGGTTGCCTTTAAGATGCAAATGTGTATTGTGACGCCCTGAATGGGGACTCTGTTAGGGACCCTGGCCACACCCCACTGCGAGCTGAGGGGCCTGTGGGTCTGACCAGAGGGTCGGGAGTGGAGAGCCTGCGGCCCCCAGACAAGGGGACTGAGATGAAACAGCTCCGGTGGGTCCTAGTGGGACGGCCCCTCCAGTCCGGTGGGGACCCCAGCTCCCAGAGGGGGCCACATGTGCCCTGCCCCCCCACCCCTTGGTTGTGATGAGCTGATAAGCCCTTTTAAAAGAATGAATTCAAGTAGGTCCCGTTATCACAGAACCAGGCCCGCCTCTACCTTCACCGGCCGGGGCCATTTCTACTGGGAGTCGCTGGGCGAGGATAAACTCCCCCAGTCTGGAGCTGCCGCCACCCACACGCACAGGTCTGCATGTGTCCTCAAGGGAGGCCCCCCCCCCCGGGGTGTTCAGTGAGAATCCCCAACCAAGAGCGAGAGCCTGAAAGGCTGAACGAGTCGCCGATGATTCGGAGAGTGGGGTCTCTCTCGCCTTGAATCTGTCCGGTTTTTCATCTCCAGAAAGGCGCGAAGCACCGCCCGCTGCCAGTTCTCCAAGGGCTGTGAAGGCAGCGTGGGGGAGTAGCGCAGAACCTATTTAGAATAGGTTTGGGCGTTCTGGGGTGCCCCTCACCCTGCCCTGTAACAGGGGCTCCCGGGTGGGGGCTGGGCTCAGGCCTGCTGTAAGCCACACAGCGCCCTCAGCCCTTCCCCTCGCCCCCTCTTATTTCTTCAAAAACCAGCTCGTTTTAAAAGTTTCCTCATGGCATAAGACATGGTGTGAAGCCGGGCCCCTGGCGTGGAGCCCCGCAGCCGGGCTGCAGCCCTGGCTCACAGCCGGCGTCTTCTGGGACCTTCTGAGAAGGGTCGTGTGTTCCTTCCAGCGGGACGGCTCACGGTGCGGCCAGTGCGGGCTCCGCCTGGGCCTCCACGCCCGTGCGGCTGAGTGTCCACAGGCGGGCGGCGTCCAGGCGGCTTAGCCGGCCCTCAGAGCGTGTGCGGTGCTGCTCCAGGTACCGTGAGGCGCACTCGCTGGGACAGGCCTGTAGGGCCCACACTTACACGCGGAGTAGAACTGTTCATCTTGATGGCTTATGACCAGGTGACCTCTGCCCTCGGTCTTTGTGCCCGCGCCCCCGTTGGGGCTGGTTTCCGTGCACCTTTGCCACCCTGGTGTGAGTCCCACTTGGACCTCAAAATCGTCTTTTCTCTCTTTCATATTCTTCAGCTTTCCCCAATTTGGTCTGCGTGTCTTCCTGGTCCCCCACTTCAGGCCCTGCCATTGCTCTCCCAGACCCCCAGTGACTGGGCCTCTCTGGGCCGGGGCCACCAGCCTTTCTCAGATCTAGAAAAGGGGTGACTTCCCCATCCCTTCAAAATCTGGCTTCTGCCTACTTTTCTGCTTTCATCTCCATTCTTCATTCCCGTCGGAAGTCTCAGCCTCTTACCTGCCAGGGACTGCCCTTCCCCGCGTCTGTCTCACCAAGACGTGACACCCCTTCCCCAGAAGCTTCCCTGACCTGAGCCTCCTGGGGTTCCTAATGGGGTCTTTTCATCTCTTTCATGTTTCTCAGCTTCCTAATGGCCTCTCTGGGCATCCTAATGGGGGGTCTTAGCTGGCCCCCTGCCCCGAGTATGGCTTAGGCCAGTGTTCTGGCTGGAGGGGAGGATGGGGGTGGGGGTGGAAATGAGCGGCCTTTGAGTAACTGCCTGGAGGGGAGCTGGTAGAAAAGCTCTGCCCAGGTTCCTTCTGGGTGGCGACCGTGGAGAGAGGAGCTCTTTCAGGAAACTTCTAGGGCGTTAAGGCTTCATGAAAGGCAAGAGCCTTCAATCCCCGACCGGAAGCCAGTTTACAGGACTAGCGTGTGCTTGCAGGCTGAGTCCCAAGGACCCACAGCTTGTCGCTGTCCCTCTCTGGGAAGTGCTGACCCTGTGGGAGTCCCTTTCAGGGCCTTCGTCCACAATGGGCAAGGCTAGAACTGTCTTCCAGCCTCAGGCCTGCAGTAGAGTTTGCTGTCTCTTCTCCAGAAGCCCTGTGCTTTGAGGCCCAAAGAGTCAAGCAAGATCAAGAGAGTATTCTAGGAGGGGGCTCTGTGCCACCAGGACACCACCTTGACAGAGAAACGATCTTCCAGTATCTTCCCGTGTGGGCAGCCTTGCCCACAGCTGGACCCCACCTGGCTCAGGTGCAAGTGAGGGCCATCGGGCTTGCTTTCCCTTTTCTCACGAACAGCCTGTTGGTGGGGGCATTCTTGGTAGGGAAGGACTGAACACCATAAGGGTGAGGGGCCTGCAGAACTGGGCACCAGGCCACGTGGGGCCCCCATCAGCAATTCAACACTCCCATGGAGGGCTGGGGTATTTCCACCTTCGCTGACCACACATGGAAACAGGCCGAGAGAAGCAGGGAATGAACCAGGAAAAGATGGCAAAGCACTGGCTGGTTACCCCATTCCAAGTAGCTTCCTGACACCCTCAGTCACTCGAGTTAACACTTCATGCCACTTAATCATTTTCTGAAATTGTCCTGTTTGGTGCCTGTCACCCCACTAGAGCAGGGCAGCAGGGACCCGTCCAATTTGCTGCTGCTCAGGACCTGGCACACAGTAGGCCCTCAATAAATATTTGCTGAATGAATGAGATGGGGTTCAGACCTAGACTGGCCTGGCTTCCCGCTCGCCCTTTGCGGTTGGTGCGCGCCCTGGGCCCTCCGGGAGAGCCGGCGGGGCTCACAGGGACTGTGACACCTTTAAAAAGCCCAGCGGAAAGTCCACTGTGACCTTTGCAAGGCTCACAGAATTTTCTTTCAACTGTTATTTGCTTGTTCAATCTCGGGGGCCTGAAATTTTCTGCTAGTCAAGAGCAGGTTAACAGCTGCCTGGAGACCTTCTTCCTGAGGTGAGGTGCAGAACTTCAAACCAGACTCTGCTCCCTAACTGTCATTATCAAGGTAGGGGGCTGGACAGGCTGCACGGTGGCTGAAGGACTGGCCACTACAGATGACCATCTGCCCCTGGCCCAGCCCCCGCTGCCTCCCCGCAGTGAATGTGGCACTTTCTTCACTTAGAGGCACCAAGGTAGCCCTTTCAAAGGTGACCCAGAGTTGTGACTCTTGCTCAAACCCTCAGGCCCTCCCCAACCCCCGCCCCAGGCCCTGAAGCATCTGGCCCTGCTGACCTCTTCGACTTTATCTCCCCACAGCCCACGCTCCCTGCAGCCTCCTGTCATGCACCCGCCCTGTGTGGACACACTGGGTGTTGGTGCCACCAGCCTGCCAGCTGCACCCCCTTCCTGACCCCTCAACTCTTGCTCTCCACTCAGCTCCTTGAATCCTGTCATCCCGATTCCTTTTCTCCTTTTATGATATCTGTCCCGTCTCCAAGACCTTGTCTGTCCGTGCGGCACTGAGTGATGAGAATGTAGAAATTGCAACTTAATTCTTGGCCATTGCAGGCCTCGTGTACGTTTGTAAAAGGAAACAAACAAAAAAACCCAACCAAAGGGACCCCTATTTTAGAGTCTAACATAAGTGGTTCTCAAAAAATGTCTCCCTTTCCTTTCTTCCCCTCTAATAACTTGGGAGAGGTGGCCCTTGAGGAGTGCTCTGGGACACAAAGGGTTGGGGTCCACAGGGTTCTCATACCCTGCTGTGTCCTCTTGTCTGCCCACCCCCACCCCCACGCCCCCAGGAGCTGAGGTCCAGAGAAGAGGCAGGGCTGCCAGTATGCGCAAGTTATACTCCAAGTCTAATTCCCAGTCCAGTGCTCTTGCCCTGCTAGACCTCATCTGCCCAGAAGGGGGCTCTTGGCACAGAACGGGGACAGAGGGCTGTCCTCCTCCCAGCCCCAGCGCCTGTTTAGTCTCAAGAAAAGAGGGGTACCAAGTGCTGTCCTGAAATCTAACTGCATTCTGGACCTGTGCATTTTGCACCTGCAGCCATTAGAAAATTGAAAAAGCCTCAGAGGGGGTCTCCCCGTTGCTAGATCTTTACAAACCACTGTTTTCACAGAAACTCATGGGGGTCCTAGAGCCCAACCGAAACAGTCCATGGTTTCCCATCACACTTGGAATAAAACCCCAGTGTCTCTCATGGCCCACAGACCCAATGTGATATGGGTCTTCCCGGTCTCGTCCCCTTCACTGCTGGCGGCCAGTTCCATGCAGCCTTTGCACCACTGCCCCTCTCTGAACACTTTTGCTGGCCCTGTGCCTTCTTGCCAATCAGTATTACCTCCTCAGGGGAGCCTTCCCTAAACACCCCATCTGAAGTAGAGTTCTCCCCCCGCCCACAATGTTCATCACTTTTCCATGTTTTTCTTCATAGCACTTATCACCACCTGGAGTTTTTGCCTCTGCCCACCCAAGGAGGTCAGCTTCTCTGACTTAGGCATCACCAAATCCTCTGTAACTGGCACACAGTAGATGCTCAATAAACTTTTGAATAAATGAAATGCAAAGGGACTTCAGGGAAGAGACTTGGCTTGGTCTTTTCTACCACTGTGTGTGGAGCGGCTGGGGGTGAGGAAAGAGCATGTCTGCTCAGACATCACCTTCACAAAGCTGGAGACCTGTGGTGTTGCTGCCTCCTCGCACCCCAACTGTAAGCTTCCTGCTCAGGGCCTCGCCCTCTGCCCAGGCCCCCAGAGGAGGGCACAGCGAGCCCCAGCCCTGCTCTGGGGCCAGTTTTGTGTCTGGGGAGCAGGGATGGTTCTCCGAAAGAGGAAATTTTCAGCCCCAGGGTTAGAAAAGACCCAAGAAGTCGCTACAAAGTTCAGGTAAGTAAAGGCCAAGGCGGCTTTGGAGGTCTGTGGAGGCGTGAAGGGAAAAGACCCCCGTAACCCTCTTGGAGGTTCCTTAGTGCTGACCCCAGGAGCTTTCGGATCGTCTCTATTTTAGGGGAGTCGGTTCCCAGCTGTTGCCATCTTTAGCTAAGTCCAACGCCTCTTGAGAACGGAGTGGACAGTTCCTGCCACCGCCCCCGCAGTTCCAAGGCCCACAGACCCTCACAGCGGGCTCCCGGCTCTGGGCGCACAGCTCGTCCGCCCCGCTGCCCGCGCTCCTCTCCCCGCCACCCACCGGCGGGCGCCTCTCCTTCCCCTCGGACCCCCCCACCCCGCCGTTTCCCAAGGGTCAGATCCCTCTGGGGAGGAGCCCTTGGAGCGGCGGCTGAGGACGAGCTGCCAACCCCGCCGCTGGGTGCAGTGCGGCCCCCAGCGGCCGTTAAGCGTTGGGCGCGCGCCCCGCCCTCGACGTCACGCCGCCGCGGCCTGCCCCCCCCCAGCATTTCCATGGAGACCCGCAGGCGTCTCCAACCTACTCCCCCCACTCCCCGTTGCCTCCAGGTCTGGTGCGGAGCGCCCTCCTTCAACACGCGACTCTCGCCTTTTCTGGTCTCGGTGTGGCAGTGTCCCCCAGAATTGTCAGATCATAAAACTACCGGGTTTTATGACACTAACAGGTAGACTCCTGGGCTCGTTTTTTAAAATAAGACCAGGGAGGGGCGTGGGAATGAATCTTTGTTTTAACAAGATGATTTTTAGGCTCCACCAGGCAGGTTGGGGAAAGGAACTGACTCCAAGTCCAGAGGGTTGGAGCCCCAGGGTATTGTGACTTACCCCAGAACCCCTGAGAACTGGGCTGTGCTTTAAAGCTTCCCTGCAGCAAGGTTCTCCCCTTGAGGCATTGTTAATCTTTCCCAGGGGTGGATCAAAATCAGACTACAGGCACGGATACCTCAAATAACTCCCCCCCTCCCCCCACCGGGCTACTGGGAAGGAGGCTCTGAGGTTTACGTGAAGAACCTCTGCAGGATGCCTTCACACCAAGGACAGAAACCCCAGGGAAGGCATTTCTGCTTTGGGCACTGCTTCCCAACCCCACCCCACCCGTCCAAATCTGGGCCAGGGCAGTACAGAAGTCCACAAAACCGACCTGTCTTTGATTACTTGGGAGACTGAAGGAACATTCTAGCATGCCCTGTGTCCCTCAGACTTGGTGACATCTAAGCCTGCCAAAGAGACCAAATGCTGATCTCACGAAACTCACTGCACAGACTTTTAGATGTATAGTCTCCACAGAGAAACCAAAGGGATATATATCCCTTTATGTAAATATTATATACGTAATTGCAGGGTGACATACGGAACTGCTTTCCAGAGTAACCTTTTAATGAGTCCCCACTGACTACCGTTCCTGATGCCACCTTCAAGGCCTGTGCAGTTGGTGTCTGCCACCCTCTCCCTCTCTGGATCCACACCACTGACCCCTGTGGTTACACAGAATGCTGGGACCAGTTCTTTCCACACTTACCTGATCATAAGCCACCAGGGACGCACGCTTATGTAGGCTCTCCACACTTCCCTCAGTGTCTGCCTTGTTCTACGCCTGTTGGCAGCCCTCGGTCTGGGATGCTTTTCCATTCTAATGTCTCAGGAAATCAAACAGACAAAAGCACTTATTTTTTATGTCCTAGTGCCTACAACTCGCAGACGCAGACCTCGTAGTGTAAATGAACGGTTCGTGGTGGTCTGGTGACCTGGAAGGCACGGCACCCCCGTGAGGGCCAACTGAGGCCAGAATGTAGGGTATTTTGGGGAGGGGTGTGGAGCGATCATCTAGTTGTCGGTTTATCAGCGGATATGTCCTAAGCACCTTATCTTTACTGAGTAAGAATGAGGTAACCCTTTATCTGTCCTGTCAAGTTACCCTTGCCCCCCGCTCCTTGGCACCCCAGGACATATATCCCTAAAGACAGGATAAATGTAACTGGTAACTGGTAATGTAAATGTAACTGGTCTGTTCCATTCTTTCTAATTCACCACCATGTAAATTGTCCATATGTATACTATTAAATTCATTTTTCCTTTTCTAACCTCTCTGATGGTGTTTTGATTACTTCTCCAGCCAGATGGTTTTGTTTGCATCTGCCCTGACACTACACAGTAATTGTTAATCATTAAGATTAAGGAAAATTATGAGAATGAAAACAAAGGCCTCCTGCAGCTAAGGGTTGTCCCCTTTGGCTGCCTGCTAGCAACCTTAGTGGGTACCGGAAGGGTGCATTGTGGGGCAGAAGGAATGTGGAAAAGTCGGCCAGCAAAGCCAGAGGCAGCTGGGGTTTCTGTGAGGTGAAGCCCAATTTCAGATTCACGAGCTCTAGGCACTAATAATTACTTTGACCATTTCTTTAGCCAAGTGGGGGTGAGGGGGTGGGGAGGGTGTGTGTGTGTGTGTGTGTGTGTGTGTGTGTGTGTGTGTGTGTGTGTCTCACACACTGCTTGCTTGGCCTTGCTTGCTGGTCGAGGGTGGGGAGGGAGGGAGGGTGTGTGTGTGTCACTCACACACTGCTTGCTTGGTTCAGTCTGCTGCTGGTCGAGGGTGGGGAGTGTGTGTGTGTGTGTGTGTGTGTGTGTGTGTGTGTGTGTGTGACTCACACACTGCTTGCTTGGTTCAGTCTGCCCTGTGTGTGTGTGTGTGTGTGTGTGTGTGTCACTCACACACTGCTTGCTTGGTTCAGTCTGCCCTGCAATTCCCTCGCTTGCTGGTCGAGTTCCACTTGTCATTCTTGATCTTTTTTTTTTCTTTTTAAATATTGTCCTGGCCCTTTCTCCATCCCCCTCCTTCTTAACCTCGCTTTATCAATGTCAGCTATTTTTTAAAAGTATTTTACTTTGTCAAATCATCTCTATAGTTTTCTTTTTAAAGAGACAAATGCACAACTTACCGTGATAAAGCATGCAGTGCAGTAAAAGGCACTAAATGTACACCACCATTTCCAGAACCTTTCCATCATTCTCAAGAGAAACTTACCAACTAAACAGTAACTCCCCAATCCCCTCTCCCTACCTCGATTCTACATTTGGTCTTGATTTTCCTTCTAATGGGTACTTCATATAAGTTGAATCATACAAAATGTAGCCTGTGTCAGACTTACCAAGCCGAGTATCTCACCAAGTCCCCACTTTCAGTTCTTTTGAGCATGGACCTAGGAGTGTAGTTGCTGCGCCACATGGTAACTAACTTCGTGAGGAATGGCCCAACTACTGTCCCACAACAGCTGCACACACTACATTCCCTCAGCAATGCACAAGAGGTCCAATTTCCCTACATCCTTGCCAATAATTTTTTGTTTGAGTAACAGACATACTAAGGGATAGTGAAGAAGTCTGGATTTACATTCCCCAAGTGACACAGTGAGCATCTTTCATGTGCTTAATGACTACATGTATGTTCTTTGGAGAAATGTCTATTCAAGTCCTTTGAACATTTTTGACTTGCGTTGATTTTTTGTTACTGAGTTATATAGATCTTTATATAGTCTGATATTACCCCTTACAGATGTGACTTACAAGTATTTCCTCCCATTCTGTGGGTTGTATTTTTATTCTCGACAGTGTCCTTTGATGCTTTTAATTTTGATGGGGTCCAGTTTACCTACTTTTTCCTTTGCTGTACTTTGGGTGTCATATTAAAAAAAATTGCTAAATCTAGTCTCATAAAGCTTTCCTGCTGTTTTCTTCAAAGGGTTTTATGATTTTAGCTAGAATGGGGGCAAAATGATGCATCTATAGAGCATATTAGTGAGCCAAGTAAATTCAGCCATAAACATTCAACTAAAAAGCAAGTGCTTACTGAGAGTTTGGGCAAGTTGGGATGAGTCTCATTTGTGGTAATGAAAAGCATGTACCTCAGCGCACGCTTAGTCACAATCATTTAAGTCCTAACTACAAGTTCGTGTAAACCTACCTGGACTTGGCAGTCCAGGTACATCCGTAGGGCGCGTCCTTAAGTCAAAGTGCGGGAGAGCAAATTAGCATGAATCTGGTTAGTGCTACTGGAAAGCACTGTGACTAAAGCAAACAAACTCACTAGCAGACATTCTCAAAGGGAAGCTGGTTAGTTAACTAATGTGGAAATCTGCAATGCAACACACA
Organism: Scalopus aquaticus; assembly: GCA_004024925.1. Lineage (NCBI taxonomy): Eukaryota > Metazoa > Chordata > Mammalia > Eulipotyphla > Talpidae > Scalopus > Scalopus aquaticus. The sequence goes on from PVIJ01000335.1 coordinate 235,944, forward strand.
TAAACCTCAAAGGTAATCTCACTGAGGTAGAAATTTGAATCAACCTGAACAGGAATTTGGGTAAGGATTCTTACTACTGCAACAAACTCAGCCCTGGGCTCCCTTCAGCTTGTTGGCACAAACTGAGTTAAAGCACAGCAAGCAATACATGGTCACACAGAGACACAGAGCAAGTTTGGATCAAACAAAGGAATACTGTGGAAACAAATCTGTAGTGCAACAAATTCACACCTTCTTCTCAAGAGTAACTTACTGTTAGAGCAACCTGGGGAGTACTGAAAAGAATCCATATTAGTGCAAACAAACTCAATCCCAGACATTCTTCTCAAAAGCAAAAACTTATTGCTTATTGGAACAAATTGACTTATTTCTCTCAAAAGCACAAACTTAAGGTGAATCAAAGTAGGAATTTAAAAAAAAAAGGTACCTTGTTTGGGCAAAGTTCAGTTTCACTCATCATTTGCTAATGTGGATAGGGCAAATCTAGACGGGTGTGTATATAATTTAAGTGTATAAGATGAAACCAAGCTCAGCCAGACACTGGGATGGGATATTAGGTTAGATATTAGGAGGTAGGTCAAGGTAGGGTTATGTTGCCTTGAAGGGCTTCTAAGTAGGGTCAGATCCATGGTCATCTCAGGGGAACCACGTGAAGGATTATCAGTGACAAGATGAGCGTGAACATCAGTCAATGTCAGTTCAAGTCCATGTTTAAGTTCAATTCCACATTTAAGATCAGGCCAAGCTATGATTTAGATCAAGGTGGCTTACAAGGTAGTGTTCAAGCTCATCCGATGAGACAGGTCAATGTCAGGGCCATCATCAGCTCTAGGATCAGGCAGAGAGATCAGAGGTCAAGGTCCACTTCCATGTCACATTCAAGGCTGCGACCAGAGGAACACAAGCTAAGTTTGTAAAGAAGCGCATCACACCGGGCACACAAACCGTGGCCTAGTCTCTGGGTCCCTGCTGGAGAGGACTCCGCACCTCTGGAGACCAAACATTAGACAGATGAGGCCCAGCCTAGGGAGTTGGGTCAGACTCTTAAAGCATCCCCACAACCAGTGGCGGAACTGAAGTTGGGGGCTTCTCATTTTAAGAATGCTATTTTTAAAAACATTAAGTATGAGTCAAGAGCAAGCACAAGGAACCAATGGAGAAGCCTGGCAAGTGGAAACGTAGATGAGCATAGCAAAGCAGGACTCGAGCCAAGTCAAAGGGTTACTTTAGCAAAACCTATTCCCACCCACTGGAACATTTTATAAAATTGTTCCTAGGAGGCACCTATTCACTGACAGCTAAGTGGCTTTTACATACTGGAATACAAGGCCCTGCTGCGAAGTCTCTCTCGCATGAAAAATCAGAAATCCAGAACCATGTGATATCTAAGTGTTAGCAACTAGATCTATTAAAAATCAAAATAAACAAGGGCTAAGTTACAGTTATACTCAGGCTGTGCATGGCCCATAGGTTACCAGCAGTTTGTGGCTGCCCCTCTATGGGGTTCCTAGTCTCCCTTTGGGGTTCCTATTTACCTCCCCCAATACTTCAGTTAAAAAACAAAATCTAGGGACAGGAGCTATGAGGCTGGCTACGAGAGGCCTTTCTGCCTCAAGCCCCACGCCTGCCCAGCTACGGAGGGCTCTTCTGCTCGGTGAAGCGTGGCTCTGATGAGCTAACATCGCCTCTACTGAGCCAAGGGTCTGGAAGAAGGAAAAAAGACAGGGCAAAGGCAGATCATCTTTGTTCTTGTTACATTTTATTGGCATCACGCTCATCTCTTTACAGAAGAACTCGGCCCACACCCTAGAATGCAGACCTCTGGAAAAGGGGAAGTGCTCCAGTAAGCAAGCTACGATGCAGGGGCAAATCCTAGGGAGGCGGCAGAGGGCCGGTTTCCATACCAAAGCAACAGGTTAATCAATGCGGGGCAGTCCTGGGCTATCCTGGGGAAAAGGACAAAAAGGTTTGCTAACCTAAGGATACCACAACCTTGAAAAGGAGTGCCTTCTAGAACAAAGGTAAAATCACTAAGGACAGGTCTGTTAGGATTTTCCTTTCCCGCTTAGAAGTAGGATGCTGATCTAACGGGCGTTTTGAGGTGTGGAGCAGGAAAAAAAAAAAGAAAAATGCATTTTAATTTCTGAAACGACAGCCATTTATCCATTGCACATACCACTGTATTATGCAAATCAACCTTCTGGAAAATTTAGATACAGCAGGGAACTCGACAGTTTCCCCCCTGGAGAGATGAAAAGCTTTTTGGCTCTTAAGTCTTTGATAAAAGGCGTACATAATTCTTGTGTCTACTGTACAGAATACTGCCTCTAGCTGGATTTCTGAATTCTGAGTTGCTAACAATCTGCAATCCAGACAGGGTTCAACCCTCCATCTTACATGCCTGCATCACAGGACTTAAACACATAATCCAAGAATTTCTTACACTAATTTATACATTTTTAATTGGTTGCATATATTAACATGTACTATAAGATTCTTTTCTAAGAAGCATTACATAATAAATGGATACTGTAAAAAGATCTGATTAGTTAAAAGTAACAAGCATTAACAGATACATACAAAACTCAGCCTGATCAGACTGGGTGTGAGCCTGTAATGAAGCATGGGGCACCAGCCTTCCCAAGTGGTAGCCTTCACAGGAGGGGGGGGAGGGGCAGGGGTAAAAAGATCACAAGACCGTTAAAAAAATCAGGTAACTAATTAGACACAGATTAACTGTAAACAGTTCTCTCTCTCCAGTGGACAAAAAGAATAAGCTTCTGATGCCAACTCCACACCAGAACGATTCCTACAGGGGGCTGTCCTGCTGCACGCCAGCCGACATGGCAGCCGTCGTGGGTGTGGACTGGAGTCTGTCTGCTTGTGTCAGGTCTGGGTGTGTGCAGTGTGTGTGTGCTGTGTGGAGGGGTTTCTTTTGGCAACTGGAAAGGAGAGATCACTTTATGTTCTGTTTGGAAGAGGAGGGGCTCGTGTTGGAAGGCCTAAGTGTGGTCTTGGTCTGCGAAGGACTCTGTGCTCTGCTCACTGCCCCTTCAGCAACTGCAGCTCTCTGTGGAGGCCTTGGCCCGGTCGTTCTTATCCAGTTTGATGGGTTCGGGGAATTCATTGTACAGCTCCACCTCCGTTTCCTGGACAGGGAGAGAAAGGCTCGTTACTCAAGGCGTGGAGGTGGAGGCATTCCTGTGCCCAGCTCCAGTCCTAAGTGGCACGTGGCTCGGTGGGGGGGGGGGGGGGGGGGGGGGGGGGGGGGGGGGGCAGGGGGGCAGACAGAGCAGAGAAGGGAGGGCTCTGGCAGGGGTGCTCAACCCGTAAAGGCTGGGCAAGAGAGGAAGATGGGTTTTGTGACATGCCCAGGGGACCCTGAGGGGAAAAGCCAGCAGGAAGGGCAATGACAGTGAGCGGTCAGGACAGAACCAACTCACGTTTGCCATCAGATGGCGGGCCTCGGCCCCGTCCGCTCACGGAGGCTTTCTGCATGGGCAGTCTAAGAAACCAAACCTTAGGTGCCCTGGGTTTTGGGTGACCCTATTTAACATTTCTACAAGGCCACTGGTTGCCTTCTCAGTTCCCAAAAAGTCCCTCCAGTTTCCTATTTGCCAGTCGTTTTTCTGGACTGAGAGTCCATTTTTTCCTTCTTCCAAAGGTTTAGAAGAATTGGGTCTGCAAATGCAGCATGCTGGGAAACCAGCTGTGGGTGAATTTTATCACGATCCGGGATGAGAGCTAACGGGATGGACTGTGGTCAACTTAAAAGGATGTCTGCTTCCCAGTGCACAGCGGGTTTCTACCTCCCGGTGCAGGAAAACTGCCTGTAGTTCAACACTGAGCACCTGCCTGCCAGGAAGTGCTCCAGGGCCAGGAGGTAAAGCAGGAAATGTTGCTATTCATTAGCAGCTTTCTAGGAAAAGTGATTCCATTCACAATAGCTATACAAACCAAATAAGTCTATGAAGTCACAATTTACAGTATAGTTTTGGTGAAGTAGAACTCAGCACATTTCAGTGGTTTTTAATATACTCAAAATTGCACCCAATTACCACTAATTTCAGAACATTTTTTTATCATCACAAAGAGAAGCCTGTGCCCACAGCAGCCAACCCCCAAAACCCCCCCCGCACCCCCCAGATCTTGGCAACTACTTGTCTACTTTCTGTCACAAAAGACTTGTCAATTCTGGACATTTCAGTTGGTGGACATTTGGGTAGTTTCCACTTTTTCACTACTATGAATAATGCTTCTAGAACATTCACTAGCAAGTTTTTGTGTGAATAAGTTTTCATCTTGCTTGGGTCATGTGGTAACTATGTTTACATTCTGGAGGACTGAGCCTATTCTCCAAAGTGACTGTACCATTTTTACATCCCCATCAGCACCTAGAAATATAAGTATGAAAGGCAAAGGTGAAAAATTATAAGGTCCTAGTGAAGAATTAAAAAAAAAACACCCAAGACCTGAAATGAGAGCTGTTATGTTTAAGTTGCTCACACCCCACACCCCAGTCGCTGTATTTGGATAAAGAAATTAAGGTTAATTAATTTACCTAGGGACCTCCCTGTTGGCACAGGGGTTAAAAGTCTCAGCGCTATCAAGCTATTGCCAGCCACTATGGCATGAGTTTGATCCCCAGCCAGGGAGCTGACCCACATGGCACAGCAGGCCCCTCCTGTCTCGCCTGCTGCTCCCCTCAACAGTGTACTTCAGTAGATCTGCCTGTATTGCTCCCCACTCTGTCTCTGGTGAATCCTCTCACCCCCCACACCTCTGGCCTACACCCCAGTTCTTCTATGCATAAATAAATACAAATAAATCTTTAAAAACAAACGAACAAACAAACAAATCAGCCCTGGTCTGACAGGATGACTCTTAAGTGAGACACCGGAGCACTTACACATGCTCACTCATGGTGTGTGTGTGTGTGTGCGCGCGCGCGCGCGTACATGGGTACACAAAGGAAAGGCCATGAGGATATAGAAAGAAGGGGGCAGTGTGCAAGCTGGGAAGAGAGCCGCTTTCACTAGAAAAAATGATTTGCTGGCACCTTGATTGTGGACTCTGGCCTCCTGAACTGTGAAGAAATGAATGTCTCTTGTTTAATCCACCCAGTCTGGTCATTTGTTATAGAAGCCAGAGCTGATTAATCTAATAGCTATAATGCAGTTCCAGTCAGGAGCTCAATAGGGTTTTATTTTGGGGGTTTTATTTTGATGAGGAAGGAACTCTAATTCTAAATGGAAAATGAACCTAAATAGCAGCAGCAGCAGCAACAAAAAATCCAAAAGAGAGTAGTGAGGGGAAACTTGTCTTACCAGAAGGCCATAAAATTGAAGACAGTCAAGCCAGAATGATCCAAGCAAGGAACACACAACATGTATATTAAATGCAGCAAAGGTAATATTTCATTCCAACAGGGAAAGTGGTCTAACAATTACCTACTAATATTTGAAACAACTGGTTCTCCCTCTGAAAGAAAATGGAAAACCTCTCTGATAAAAATCAAAATAAATTCCAATTCAATGAGACAATACGTAATCCAGACACAGGAAACCTAGAAATTTAAAACGGCTTATCTGGCTCAAACTGCTTTTTCTTCTTTTTCTTTCAATGACCAAAGACTATCTCACAAGACAGAGTTGGAAGAACTCACTTGCAATGCAGGTGAGGATCACTTCAATTCACAAGGGGCTCAGGGAAACTGTGGGTGACTGAGCCCGTGCTGTGCACTGCCGCCTGCAGCAGAGAAAGCACAAGTCCCACGCCCGAGGAGAGGAGGCTCAGGGGGCCGGCAGTGAAGGGACCGTTCCACAGGGTGTCACTGGAGTCAGAGGAGGGCACCGCTTGCTGGCAGAAGGACTTTGGAGCAATACTGCCCTCGGGGAAAGGGCTGTGGCATCATCTCTCAGTAATGCACACAGACCTCCCAATCTCACAATCTACTCCAGAGAGGCTGCCTCACAGAGACGAAGACATTATAACAAGGCTATAGGGACGGCAATAGAGAGAAAAACTCCGAAGCCAGCCAGCAGGTAACTGGTGAAAAACCGCAACCTGCACAGGTTTTGATTCCCACGCAACTGATACTAGAAGTCCACTAGGTTACTCATCTAGCTGCGAGGGCGGGCTGAAAGGAGAGCGGAAGGAAGTGGCATAAGAAGGCCCCAGGTCTGCTTCTTGGGCAGCGCCTTACCACTGTTAGCAGTGCATCTCAGAGGAGGAGCTTTCCTGGCACTGTGGGTGGAACGATTCCTCATGAGCTAGGATGATGTCCCTACCCAGTGCAGCTCCTGCCCTTGGAACAAGCCTTCCCAAAGGTCTGGGAGCCTGCATGTTCCTGTGCCCTGTCCTCTGCCTTTGGTGAGCTCGGGTTTCTGCAGCGAACAGAGGCCGCCGGCCCTTGCAGCCACCAGGCATGGGCCCCTTCAAGTGTTCTCTAGCTCCACCCTGATGTGTACCTCACTGCACCCCACCCCACCACACACACGCGACACCACAGGGCACTAGTGGCGTCTGGTGTACCCTGCCTAACTCACGGGCCTCAAGGTGCTAAATCAGTCTTTAAGCGTACCAACAAGTAACTGTTTTAGAGAAGATGCAGGAAAATTCATCCCAGGAATACATTAGTGGAGCTTCAGTTTCACCTGTCTGGTGATTCGATGTGACCATTTATGAGCATGGCAAAAGTCCGTCCATCTCATTTAATCCCTACTACCTCTGTAAAGGAGGGATCCCTATTTCATTGATGAGAGGATGGAGGTGACAATGTGATGAAAAATAACTTCATCTAAGGATAAGGAGCGGAGGTGGGATTCAAATTCAAGTTTACCCCTCCTGAAATAGAAGGAGCCATCTGACCAGGGTCTCCTAATGGCCGGATCTCCCAGTAAGTGTGCACAGAATTAAGAACAAACCCAGTCAAATAGGGTGACATCAGCTCCAGTCTTCACTGCTCCTCTGTTTTTGACTATTCTCAAGCAAATGTCATTCCTGGAAGTTAAATTCCCAGATAAACATCGTTCTTCTGGCTACACGAAGAGTCAGCTCGGAAGGAAGAACGAGGATCCAGAACGAGGAAGCCGGGCGGCCGCGAGACCCACCTGCTTAAGGGCGTTCCGTGCGATCGTCTGGAACGCCTGCTCCACGTTGATGGCCTCCTTGGCACTGGTCTCAAAGTAGGGAATGTTGTTTTTGCTGTAGCACCAGGCCTGTGCCCGCTTTGTGGCCACCTGGAAGAGGAAGCAGGGCACACGGGTGCTCATAACAGCAGCTAGCACTACCAGCCATTTACCACCCTTAGAACAGGGCCCGTGTACAGGTAACCTGCATGGCCTGTAGGGGCAGACATGGTGGAGCCGGGCCGGGAGGGGAGGGAGAGTGCTGCAGACCGCTCAAGGACACCTAGCTGGGCTGTGCAGTAGCTCGGCCGCAAGCTCAGACCTTGACCTACACTCACACATCTGACCTTAAGTCACGTTTAACAGCAACGTGTGAAGGGGAAAAGTCAGCCCAGTAAGAAATGAATCTTCTCTTCTGGGACCTCGGAGACCCCCACACAGGAAACGCCTGGCAGCTTGCTCTTCAAGTTCGCATCCTTTCCCTGCTGCTGCTAACGTTACATCACCTGTGCCACACAGCCGGTCGCCACAGAATTCTGCAGCTGTCCCTGGCACCCCTGCCTCTCCTACTGTAATTCCTTGCCCCACCTAAATCACTTAGGAAAAGAGAAAAAGGGCAAGAGAAAAAACCCTGGCTATAATTAAAGCGGCCATGTTCCCCAGAGAAAGGTTACTTGAGCGTAAACAAGAGCAAATTTACCCAAAGCACACCCGGAGACCCAGGCCAGTCCTTAGGTGCTGAGCGGGCACTTGAGAAGGACAAGACCTAACTCCTTTCAAGTCAGAAAGGGAACTGAGGCTCAGGGGGAAAGGCAGCGGCCCCAAGTCGCAGCTGGCTGGGGGTCTCCTGGGTCCTGGCTCGCAAAGACAGCTGGCCCAGACGGGCACCATCACAGCCACATCAGACCTGGCACAGCATCATGAGGAGCCGCAGAAGCAGGTGGCGCTGGGCTCTGCCACAGGGCGCACACTGCAGACATACCGAGTTCTGGTCCTCCAGGCAGCCGCTTTTTATCAAGTCAGAGGAAAAACAGCGCCTGTTACCTGAAACTCAGTGGCTACTTCAAAAGCAGGCCCTTTCTGAGGCTCAGTACCGCACTCGTGTGCGCTTCCCGCGTCATTAGCACTTACTTGTCTGTTTTCGAGGTCAATCTTGTTTCCCAACACAACGAAGGGGAAATTTTCCGGATCACGGGGACTGGCCTGTATGAGAAACTCATCCCTCCAGCTATCAAGGGTTTTGAATGTGTTGGGGGCAGTCACGTCAAACACCAGGACGCAGCAGTCTGCACCTCTGTAGAAGGCCACGCCAAGAGACTGGAACCGTTCCTGTCCTGCTGTGTCCCAGATCTGTGAGAGACAAAGCATTTATTCCTGGGGGTGCTGCAGGAGAGGGGTACATGAGGGGCACACAGAGACAAGTGACTTCAGTCTTCAGGAATTTCAGCACCAGAGCATCCAAAACAACCCTGACTAGTAAGGTGTCAATGTGTATCTGTGAGGAGGTTGACACGGAGTCTTGAATTTGGGGGTGTTAGATATCTTTGGCCTTTTTGATCCAGGTGATGGCCATACGGTTACACAGTCATGTAAAATTTAAGCTGTCCAAAACATGTCCCAAAATGTTCCCCAAAGGGAATACTAAAACAGATGCAAACCCAGATGGTTTTGATTACTCTTGGGGATCAGTTCAAATGACAGTGACAAACAGGAGCAGGAGAAGAGACAGAACTTAAAACTGTACCAAAGCCTGGAAATGGCAGCAGCAGAGCCCCGTAAAGCACATCTGTTAAAACAGTGTGACTACAAAGGCTAAACTTGCTCAAAGACCAATCGGCCAAGGACAGTCCAGGTAAGAACATGCTGGAAGGGGCCATCCGTGGTCCCCGCGGTCGGCCGAGCAGAGTGTGCACGTTTCAGCCTTTCGGTGAATGACTCTTCCGAGAGCCCAAAGGTTACTTCCAACAGGGGCAGCTCTGAGAAACCTATTTCAGTCCTTTCCTGCATAATCAGCACACGGCAGTCCCGGACAACGTGACAGGCGGACGAAGGACACACGTCTGGAGCAGGACGCTCATCTTGGCAGCCCTCCCAGGAAGTGAGAACCACAACCCGCACCGACCACGCGAGGAAGACGCCGTCTGTAACAGGACGTCTCCGAGTGGCACTGGAGGTCAGTCCTGACCGCAGAAGCAGGCGATTGTGAATGCCCACGCGTGGCACAGAAGTGCTCAGACCACTGGGTAAAGCAAACAGCCAGTCAGAAGAACCAGAAGGCAGTGAGGAAGGGTGAAGGGCAATAAAACCAATTCAGTGTCAATTACTGTACCTGCCTCTCACGGGAGGACTAGGTGCTGCCCTGTCCAGCACAACAAGCAAAGTATGTAAGGGCAGAGAAAACGGGCTTGAGGCTGCAAATGCGACACAGCAGAGCTGGGGATGCTCACCTCTGTGCTTCTCCAGTCTTACAAAGCCCTACACCCAGTAGGTAACTCCACGTGGAAAAATGAGCCTTTTCTGGGCCTCCCTGGTGGCGCCAAGGGCTTAAGTCTCAGCACTATGAAGCTATCCGCAACCACTGCAGCACGAGTTCGATCTCCGACCAGGGAGCTGACCCACAAGGCTCAGCAGACCTCTCCTGTCTCACCCGCTGCTCCCCTCAGGAGTGTGTCTCGGTAGATCTGCCTCTTCTGCTCCCCACCCTGTCTCTGGTGAATCTTCTCACCCCCCACTCCCGCACCTAATAAGTAACTCAGTAATGAACAAAGAACCTTTCCCACATTTTAGATTGAAAAGTCGAAAAATTGGGGGGGGGGGTGTTATTCTTATAGTTTCCTAAATTAATTTACTTTTGTTCATTTATGCATACAAGAACTGGGTGCAGGCCAGAGGTACAGGGTGGGTGAGAGGGTTCTCTGGAGACAAAGTGGGGAGCAGAAGAGGTGGATCCACTGAGATACAGTGCTGAGGGGAGCAGCAGGTGAGACAGGAGAGGTCTGCTGCGCCATGTGGGTCAGTTCCCTGGCACTCGCAGTGGCTGGCAATAGCTTGAAAGCGCTGAGACTTTAACCCCTGCTGCATCAGTGAGGCCCTCCCAAATTAAATTTACACTTAGAAAAGCCCCGTCCTGTGGTAGTGATCTTTTTAAATATTTTATTTCTACATTTTTCAAAATGACACCTACATATCTGATCTACCAACTATTCTGTCAATATTAAGTTACTGTAAAGTGTTTCTTTTTCAAAGAAACAGAATTAACCCTTCTCTGTAGCAGTCCTTTCCTCCCCGCTCCAGAAGCGAACAGCTCCCAAAGAGATATGTCTTACAAAATAGTATGATCTTGTACCTCCTGTTGCAACTTGTTTTTGTAATTTTCCAAGAGTTAACAGCGATACAGTGTTTCCCTCCCGGATTTAGTTTCTCATTTTACAAGCAAGGCTACGACAGGCATCCCCAGCACACGGCTCTCGCGCCCAGGAAGCGGCTCTGGGCCTGAGCCCCAGACACAGGACCGCCAGGCTGCCGGATGTGACATTCGACAGTGGAGAACACAATGACAGCCTCTGCTAGCAGGCTGCCCCCCTCAGCTCCAGAATATTCTGCTGCCTATATTCTAGCTAAAACTTCATTTTCCCAGTCTTGTGAACTTGCAATTCCCTGACGTCACGCCTCTGGACATCAAGGTTTCTTCCGTGAGTTGTCTGTTGATCTACTCGGTCGCCTGCTGTTTGGATACTGACAGGTATTACCAATATTTTCTTCTCGTCTGTTGTTTTTGTTGTTTGGGAATCTTGTTATTTGGATGCTTAACTTAACGTGGTCTACTATCAATCCTTAGCCTTTTATGACTTCTACTTTCTCTATTTGAGTTGCCTAAAGTAAAAAACTTGGTATTTTCATTTTGTATTACGTTCCATCAAGGTTTTGAACGTCTACCTAGCTACTCCCCAGTCGGGTGGAAAGCCACGCGCCAGCTCCGTTACTGTGGCTCTTCTTTTCCTCACCATTCTGTGGGGTCATTTCTCTGCCCAGGGCTCTGCCGGGTGCACCATTTCTGTGCTCTGTTTTCTTGACCTGCGTCTCTCTGTGACAATATCATCCTGTTTAAATTACTATGCCTCATAATCATTCACCCTTCAACTTTTCACATACACATGATTCCACTTGTTTAGTATTTCTAGTTTCTTCCTGAACAACGTAAGGAATAAGAAAACTCCATGATGGTCACTAATGTTTCCCTACATGTAAAATTACATAATTCTAATCTTGGTTTCCATACATTAGTTTGAAAGCTACATGTTGTTGTTTTTTTTTAAGATTTTATTTATTTATGCATACAAGCTGGGGTGTAGGCCAGAGGTGTGGGGTGGTGAGAGGATTCACCAGAGACACAGTGGGGAGCAGATGAGGCAGATCTACTGAGATAAACTCCTGAGGGGAGCAGCGGGCGAGTCAGGAGAGGTCTGCTGCACCATGTGGGAAGCTCCTTGGCCAGGTATCGAACTCGAGCTACAGTGGCTCTGGATAGATTCACAGTGCTGCACTTAAACCGTTGTGCCCCCAGGGAGGCCCCCTGAAAGCTACGTGCTTTTAATATTAGGACCACAATTTGAAAAATAGCATATGCATACTATTAAGTTTATATCCTTTTTATCTGAAACTTTTCGAATGAAATCCCTTTCATTCTGCCTGTAGGTTGTTTAGAATTTCTGCCCCTAGAATTTAAGGATGTCAGTGGCCATTTTCAAAAGGGGCAGAATGCTATGCCGACAGTTTCTTTCAGAATATACAGTCCACTGCCTATTGATCTCCCCTGTTAACACTGAGGATGAACTGTCAGCCTTCTGCTGCTCCTTCCAAGGTTATCTTTTCCCTGTAGATGCTTTCAAGTTTGTGTGTGTGTTTTATTTCAATAAGTTCTATTAACTTGTATTACCTCTTTAGTTTCTTCTCTGCAGATGTATGATTTCCTTTTTTTTTTTTAATATGAAAAACATTCTGGCAGGTATCTTTCCCATGATGGCTTGTTTCCTCTTTTATTGCAAGATACAGGAATTCTTTAAGAACTAGGAAGAAGAGGTCTTTGCCCAAAGATGATGTTTTACATTTACTTCTAGGTTTTTGGGTGCAAAAGCCCAAGAGCCAGTCTTTTGTTTCAACCTCCAGGGAACTTTGACTATATGACCTTTCCCAGTTCTTCCAGACTCCACTCAGTGGCTCTGGTGGTCCAGGGGAGCAGCGCTCCAGGGCCCCAGCTGTTCAGTACTCTGTGGGGCTCAGATTTCTGAATCCCTTGGCCCACAAGCCTATCAAAACAAAAGTTCCCTCTACAACAATTCCTCCTGATACAGGTAAACAATCTGGTCTGGCTGGGACAGTTGCAGTCTTCAGAGGGTATTTACCCCAGCACCCCATTCCTCCTGTCTTCCATTGTTGCTGGGGATCACCCATCTGTTGTTCCATAATAAACACCTGTCTTTTCTCTCTAGTTGCTCTTATGCTTTCTGGTGTTCCGAGTCTTCTTCCAGGTGGTCTGCTCAGCTTTAAGCGCATACGGTCTTCCTCAGCTGTGCAGTGTGCACTTTTACTGGTCACTTAGTAGACTTCTGTGACTGATTTTTTTCACTTCTTGAGGTTCTAAGTTTTCCATATCCTCATTTTTTATCGTGTTCTTTTTGTTATGGTTTCTATTCCTTTTTAAAAAGTCTAGTCATTGTGAACATTTTTTGTGGTACCTTATTTCCTCATGTGGCTATAAGCTCAACTTCTGTCCTGAGGTTTTAAGTGCTTCTATAGAACAGTCTTTATTTTTGCCAGGAGTGAACAGGATTTATGTTAAATTCTCCTATACCTACGGAGTATAAACTTAGAATCCATCTATGAGCTTAGTGGGACTAGGATTCTCCAACAAAGAGGCAAAGAGACAAAGTCCAGGCCAGTATTTCACACAAAGGCTTTGCCACTTCCTTGGGCTCAGGTTTTGGTGCTGGCTTCACATCTTTCCAAGGTCCAGATGAGCGTGGGTGTCTGTGTGCATCCCATTCATCCGAAGGGATTCTCTGTTCCAGCTTTCCCTCCTCTGTGAGCACAATCCCTGCCCAATCGATTGATAAAATTCTAGTGCTTGTTAAAAACTTGCAAATAACCATGGTAAGGGCCCTGAACTTCAGTTCCTTCTTTCCTGTAATCTGGAAATTTCCTTTTCTGTCAATCTTGGATTATTTAAACTTGGTTATATTTCATTTTATTTTAAAAGATTTATTTTTATTTATTTACGCATATAAGAACTGTGGTATAGGCCAGAGGTGTGGGGGTGAGAGGATTCACCAGAGACAGAGTGGGGAGCAGAACAGGCAGATCTACTGAAATACACTGCTGAGGGGAGCAGCAGGAGAGGCAGGAGAGGTCTGCTGCGCCATGTGGGTCAGCTCCCTGGCTGGGGATCAAACTCAAGTCACAGTGGCTGTCAATAGCTTGACAGCACTGAGATTTTAACTCCTGTGCCGCCAGGGAAGCCCCTGCTTTGGTTATATTTTAAACATGTCTATGTGTGTGTGTCTGTGTGTCTGTGTGTATCTGTGCGCTCGCGCACCCGTGTCCATATTAGTTCTGTCCTGGACATGTGATTCTATTGCCCAGAGTCCTTTTACTCTGGGACCTTGTCACAGTTAGAGGTCAACACATGAAAACTTCTACGTGTAACCTGTATCACTCAATCATTACTGCAGTGAGCCCAGGGCTTGCTAGGACTACAGTGGTATAAGGATTTATTTGTCTCTAGAAGCTTAACCTCCTGTCATTTAAAAGGAAGGAATAACTGTTGTGGAGGAGGAGTTTCAAAAGACAACATCCGGCTAAAAGTTGGAGATTTTGGAATGACAGTACATGAGCAGTTTTGTATGAGCAGTACATGATCTGGAAGAACTGTCAGAAGAAAAAAGTAAGGAAAAGTCTGGCCAGAATGTGAAAGTTTTCAAAAACAACCTAAATATTGAAAGGGAAATCTTTGAAAAGCTAAGGTGATACATGAAAAAGCTAAACCTGCTTAACAGAAATACAACTTTGGCAGCTACAAATAGGACAGATTAAAAGAAGTCAGAAAACAGGGAAGCTACTTTAATGGCTGTTATAACCACCTAAGAGAGAGACAAAGATTTTCTCACCTAAAGCACTTGGTAATAAGGACATTAAAAAAGGCATGAGTTAGACATTTTGAAGACAGGATACAGGACTTGTAGATTACCAAATTTTGGCAAACAAACCAACCAACAGGAATTGCAGTTAAATTTGAACTCTGGAAAACATTAAAAAATTTTTAGGATGTCTCATGCAATATCTGAGATGTATTTATATAAAAATTATTTACTGTTTATCTGAAATTCTAATTTAATGGGGTGCCTTATATTTTTTCTAGTATCCTACCTGTAGCCAATTATCCATGAATATAATAGTGGGATGTGAAAATCAGGGAGGGAATATGCCTAGCCATGAAAAAAGAGGTTAAAACTGAAAGAACTAACAAAGGTTGGATGGCCAAGTAGAAACATGTGCTTACCTGCATAGTAACTAGTCTGTCATCCACCATCACCTCCTTTGTCAGAAAGTCTGCTCCTATTGTGGCTTTGTACTGATTACTGAATTTCTTGTTCACATACTGGTTCATGAGTGATGTCTTACCAACTCTGAAATTGGAGAAAATCCATAAGTGTGAGTCAATTAGGAAGGAATGAAAACTGACTGACATAGCTCTGAAGGAACCTGTATGTCTTAAAGGAGAACAAGGAACTACCCTCACGACAGAGAGCAGTGTCAGCAGACTCCCCAGAATTACTCATTTGAGCATTTATTTTCTCTTGGAATAAAAATACAGGCTACAGATGTGCGCCAGATGTTGAAAAGTTGCTTACTTGAGAAGCCGTTTTAGTACAGGCAACTCAGATGGTATAATTTTTCCCTCCAGAAGTATGCCAGCAAATAGTCTCCTTCTAAAAGAAGCTTTAGCAGTAAGATCACTCCACTATTCTAAAAATACCCCGTGGTTGCTATTTAGTTCAAGGGAGTAATAACAGGAGGCCATTGGCTTTGAGCAGACTTCTATACCAGGCAGCCAACCTGCTGCTTCAACATTTAAAATCCAAAGTGGAAAAAGCAGCAATATACCAGTAAGCTAGAATCTACCTCAACATAAGCTCCTCCAGGGAAGTTTTTCAGTAGGAAAACTCAGTAAGAGACAACTGTGATTTTTTTTTTTTTTTTGGTAGTGAGGTAAGTGAGGGCAGGACTAAAGATAACACAAAAGCCTTCCTCAAAGTCAATGATTTTCTTTCCCACAAAGGAACATAATCATTTTCACACACAGAAGAACTGGAAGAAGATACATAGCTAAGGTGGTGTTCTTTAACCCAAGTTACCTGAATCAGATTGTCTAAAGGGGAGAAGTCATGAATTTTTAACACTTTGTGGTCTGCTCACGTATTAGTACGTGTTTTTGTCACCAGTATCAGGTGGCCGCTCACGTATTAATACGTGTTCATCTAGTCTTCGGTTTTTCACGCCATGGTGGATTTATTTGAAACTATTAGGAGCTATTTCTTTGATCATACTCAGTCTAGAAGCTTTACACGTTGTTTTGGTGAAAGTGTAAGGTGTTTTATGAGAGATATTACAGTTTTTTAAATATCCAGTAGTTCAGGAGTTGTGTGTGTTTTATTGAATGCTTCTACCATTCATGCGGTGGCATAGAAAATGGCCAGCCCCAAGGGCTGGTAAATTTAAAGGGCACCAGCACACAAAGTGTTAACTGAACAAGGGCCTGGTGAATTTTTTCAGGCAAGTCTGGGTATCACAAGCCCAACAGCAGAAACCTTCAGTTCCGACTGCATACCAGTATCACCAGGAGAGAGGGAGACAGGGAGTGGGAAAGGGGTACGTGGGGTGAGGAAGGTACAAGTGGAGGGGGGAGAGAGAGTGTGTGTTTAAATTCTGCCAACAAGACCCACATCATTAGTCTGGGCATATGCTAATTTTTAAAAGGTAATGGAGGTGATGGATAAAAGCAGTAACAGTAGAAAAATCACTGGTTTTTAATAAGACAGATAGGAAACTTATGAATAAACATTAATTTTTCACGATGTAGTGATTCTAGTCAAAGCTTTCAGAGGTCACTTTAGGCATCAAATCTGAAAAGCCTACCACAGAATCTTAATAGCTTCTAAAGAGTTAGTTACTTGGCTAGTGGCAGATGTAGGGTCAAATCCAGTTCTCCAGTCCCAGGTTCTTTCAAAGCCAGGCCTGAATCAGGCACAGCAGTAGGATGATTACTGTACAGTGAACCCCGAACCCACACCTGGTAGGAATGATGCCAATGGCAAAACATCTACATAAATGGAACCCCTGGTTCACAAGCTTGGAAAAATAGATGCCATGAAACTATTAGTTGAGTTCAAATACCCACCCCATTTTACAACCCCTGCCAAAAATCAGGGAACAAAGGGTTACATAATAAAGTGTCATTCAAAATTTCTGCTGCGCGCCCAACAGCAGGGAGATCTAGGACCCTAGTATCACAGCTATTAGAAAAAGAAGTGGCAGTCATCAGCACGGAAGGTGTGGGCTCTAAAGAGGTGAAGTTTAAATCCAAGCGAATCTGTTAGCTCAGCTGTGTGAGAAACACTTACCCAGAATCTCCCAGGATGATAACCTTCAGCAACACTTTCTTCCTAGAGGTCATCCTTCAAACTACACGGAGAAAGGAAAAAGCACCATGAGCACAATAGAAATGCCAAGGCGAACCACACACCTTGGCTCAAAGAGCCCCCAGTGCACTGTGCCCTGAGTTTCCCTGATGGCAATTTCACTGCCGTTCAGGGGGCCCTTGGCAGTCATTAGAACGTGGCGGTCATCAGAACGGCGTGGCACTTGTGGATTACACCCCAAATTACTTAACAGTTTGTTCCTGCTTCATTCAAGTTTCTGCTCAAGTACCACTTCCCCAGAGGATGGCCTCTGTCAAGGACCCTGCTCTAGCCCGACGTGCACACTCTTCCCCTTTACTCTGCTTCGTTTTTTGTGGGTGCACTAACCACCAAAGCATTCACTCTTATCCATGGGGGGTATATTACAAGACCCCGGGGAATGGCTGAAACTCGATCTTACTGAACCCTACATACACTGTTTCCCATCCTTACTTACCCATGCTAAAGTTAACTTTATAAATTAGGGACAGTGAGATTAACAAATAATATTTTAAAATAGCACAATTATAACAATGTGTTGTAGCAAAAGTTATCTGAATGTGGTTAAGTCTTACTGCATAAGATGAAGTCTTACTGGACATAGTCTTTTCAAAGGGCAAGTAACTGAAACCATAGAAGAGCAAGAACACGGCTGGAGGCTGCTGCACTTGACATTTTTATGGAATGTATTTATTTGTCTTCTCCCTTTTCTAATCACCTCCATGAAGACACTTTTACTCCCCACTGTATCTCGTTGCCAAGGAGAGTACTATCAAATATTGGGTTAGTCTGTGACTAATACTTAATGTTGCCACTCTTGGGACCATCTTTTTCCAGAAAATCTTTTGGGTAGTCTTCATTACCCCTGGACTTAAACAACCTGAAGAAGCCAAACCTTTACTCAACTCCCTTCTGGAATTGGCCACACCACAGTCTGAACGCCACTGAGGTTTAGAAGCTGAGCAGCTTTCAGAAAGGTGGGAGCCCTAAGGCTCGAACCTGACACGAGTGGCTTGTACACTGCTGGTGAGCTGGACACCGCGCAGGAGGCTGCTGTTCTCTAGAACGGGTTCTCGAGACAGCGCGGGAGAGTCCTCAAAAATAACACCTCTATCTTCTGAGCTTTGGCCCACTGTCCTCAAGGCAAGAAACTATGAGTCACCAGGCAAGGGTCAACATCTAGCTCTGGCCTTCGGTGGAGTTGGGAGAAATAAGTATGTAAATCTAAAATGAGGTTGCAATATGGGCGCAATGAAGCAGTTGCTGCTACTCTTGCAGCTGGGAGACTGAGACGTCAAGACTGGGTCTCAGGCGCCAGCTTGTAGCCTCATCTTCCAAGCCACCTGGCTTCCGGAGGCAGAGGTTGGCAGTACTGCCCAGAGTGGGGGTCACTTAAGTATGCCAACTCCAGGCCCCCTAGATTTTTATTCTGCTTTGCCACTTATTAGCTGTGTGACCTGGGGCAAGTCATTTAACCTCTCTGCTGTGACAGGGATATAGGAATAAAAGTCCTTTTGTTCTAGGTGCCGAGAGGCCTTCGTAAGTCAAATGTTCAGGAGTGTGACTGGAATATAGTAAAGTGGTTAGTAATGTTGGCTACTCTGATTTTTAATATGTGCCAAAAGTACATAATATTCAGAGATGAATAAATAACAGAACATGGAGTCCCGACGGCAATGCGAGCGCAGTAAGTCACAGAACCCAGGCCAGGTAGCCGCAATAAGCTATACTCCCTCCAGCTCCAGACGCCTGGCTGTCACCCACTCTCTCGCAACAGGTGGTATTGCACCGAAGGTCAGAGAGTGAAAAAAACTTTAGAACCGGCTACTGTCCCACAGGGCAGGATTAGATACCTGAGTCCAGTGCTCTCAAACTGGTGCTCTGTGCGGCGGGCAGAGACGCACCACAGGCTCCACGACCTTTCAAGGGACAAGTGTCCTCTCTGCCGAGGCCTCGGCCCTAGGCTGGACTATGAAGACATCCTATCTCAGCCCATCCATCTTTGTGGACTGACTGACTTACTTAAAAGGTCCTACGAGTCAGGGGGCAGGGTAAGATGAGTCAGAGTTCTGCAAAGTCCATTCCTTTATTTCCCCATCATAACTACCCCACCGGTTTGTCTGTGAGTCAGCAGAGAGAGGACTATCCCAAGCCCAGGTGATCTGCGGGGTGCCATAGGTCCCCCCTCCCTCCCCAGGGAATGCCCTGAGCACGGTCTGTCAGATCAAGGTTTGGGCCCACACTTTCGGGCTAAGATCAGATTATGAAGAGCTAGGACAAGTTTCAAATCCAAAGAGGGCAAATTTAAGGAAAGGGATGAAAGTTTTTGCAAAGAAATTATTAGAGAATATTTTTTAAAGTCAATGATTTTGAAATGGAAAAGGGATTTGCAGAACTTTGACTTGGTTAAGTTTCAATGGTGTACCAAGTGTTGTTTAACACTAAAAAGAAAGCAGATACACTTTCAACCTCCGTGCTCCCACATGACAGATTTCGTATTTGTTTTCTTTTGCACTTCTATTCACACAGGTTGAAAGCAAGCCCAGGTGGGCTCCTGGCCAAGCTGACCTTCCTGGGCAGCAGTACATGCCCAAGGATACCCCCCAAGCCTTTCCCCATCTACAAAGCCACAGGGCAAACGCGGAAACCATGTGAGGTTGCAGCCGTAGTGGTTTTCAGATGCACACCCCCAGCACACAACCTGGCATTTCTGTTTATCCTCATTTCCATGACAGTCTTATCGGCCAGCATTCCTTTGGGTCTATTAAACATTTAAGTAACCATTCCTACCTTTTATCTACTGTGCCAAAAAATATGGGAAAAGTAATGCTGTGAAATAATGTCCTTGAACTTTCACCTGTGGGATCATTTCCTTGGGACACAGGGCAAGGTCTCCTGGGAGACATTCTGTACTTAATGTTCTCCAGGATCAAGATGGGGACGCTACTTCTAGAAAAGGGCTACGAAATATAGAAGGAGTGTAAACACACAGCTTCTGCACAAGCAGGTGCAATGGAGGCCTGATCCTCCCAGGGTCTGGTCGTCATGCCATCCACCACCAGCCTCTTCCATGCAGTTCAGAAGATCGAGATACTTTCTAAAATTCTGCAAAGGCAGAAATTCCTAACTGGAAAATAGTTCTCTAACACAGACCATTCCTATTATGGGAGCAAGTGCGGAAAGCAGAGCAGAAGAGTGAGTGTGCAAGGCTCCTGACCTATTTCTTAGAAATGACCACGTGAGAGAACACTCATTCATTTGTGTACATATGAGTATCTTCTGAAACTTTTCCAGAACAAGGTATATTCAGGAAAACATTTCCTTCCTTTTACTATCAAACCAAACCTCATCAGTGTGCTTTGGAATGAGCGTTTTGGGGGTGCAAACACTAACAGTACTCCGATGCTCATCTCTGAAACGTGGAAACCAACGGACCATAAAGGCAGAGAAAACAAAGAAACCCCAAGCAGCAGGGACGGTCAGCGACAATACTGCTGGGTGGAGGGCAGAGGGGCAGGGTCAGTGAGGTTAGAAAGAGCCAGAGGCCTGTACCCCAGCTTGTATGAATGAATAAATAAATATTAAAATAAAAGAAAGAAAGAGCCAGAGAGAGAATGCAAATGGGCCTGTAGGGGAGGGCTATGAGAACAAAGGCGGGTATGGCGAGGATGAGAAGAACAGGAAAGGGGTAAGAATGGGGGGGGGGGTTCAGCAGCCAGTTCACAGTCTGAATTCTTGGGAGGCAGAACAACTTTGCGCAGCAGCAGAAAAAGGGGGTGAGGACGCACAAGAGGTGGCGGGGCTCCGGGGAGCTGCAGCGACAAGGGGCTGAAAGCAAAGTGTGCGCAAAACCATCAAGACAACAGTGCAGAACAGGGAATGAAACTGAATCAGGCCACACAGCAACGAAGGGCAGAGTTGCAATTATCAGATGTGATCAAGAATTATCAGCCCAGGCCCCAACACTGAACCACCAAGCCATTCTGCAATACCACTTCTCACCACAGAGTGTTCTGGGGTGACAGGTCCTACGTAGACTAGACACTTTAAAATGTTGTGCCTTCTGGCAACTGAGATACACATGCCAAGTTTGGAAACCACTTACGTGAAGTGAATACCTGCTGTTCTGATTTACCTGTGTACCCAACACAAAACTGCAATGCTGCCACTAAATATATGAACAAACAAGGTTGAGATAGTACAACCAACAGATTGTCTATGTTCATTAACATTTTTACCTGCTTGGTGTTTCCATGTTGTCTACTTCTAACAACTAGATCCCAACCAGTTGCCTTTTCTGCTACCCTGTCCGCTTCCCTCCCCCATAAAATTAAGCTAAGCTGTAGAAAGTTCAGAAAGGTACTGAAGAACAAAAGCAAAGGCTTTTAGCCACCCACAACTCCATCGCTTAGAAGCACTCAATATAAGCACTGGGGTATAGTATAGGTCTTTCTAGTTTTTAGTTCAAATGATTGAGATTACACTGTATATATATATATATATAAGTTTGGGTTCTGTTTTTCTTACATTAAATATCTTCCTAAGCTATTAACATTAAGGTTGTATGATTTTTAGCATATGGATAATCCCACCTCTTCCTTTGTCATTAAACATAACTTGTTTTTAACTGTGATATATAATCTGTCAGAATAAGCTGGTCAGACTCTCAAATGAGGTATTATTCAGCTAACCAGTATGAATATTTTAAAGGCCCATGAAACGTGCTGAAAATCTTTTCAAGAATAGCTTTATTTCCATATGTACTAGCAGTAAGCCAGAATTTCTATTTCACCATACCTTAGTCATTCTTAGCACAAATCATTGTTAATCTTATAGCTAGAAAAAAGGGCAAACTGGTTCATTTACATTTCTTTGGTTAGTAGATTCAACCACTTTAACCATGAACCTCAGCTGTCTGATGGCCTTTGCCAATTTTAGCTACCAGAAAGTGATTTATTGTACACACTGTCTAAATACAGCATTGGGAACGAAGCATCACAGGGACACAGGTTTCAGAAGTGGTAGGCTTCTGAGCAGATCCAAAAAGACTATTCTAGACTCTAAGGGCACTGTCTATAGCTAGTTTTCAGGTCAAATACTGCCTTCACTGAGAAGCTTCTGATTCGCCAGGACACAAGACAGACTCAAACCTTCCACCGGTTTCCGTAACCCTCTTCTGTACTGCCCGGGCAGGTAAGGTCCGAAAAGACCCTGTTTCACATCTCTAGAGGAGTCAAGAAGGCCACACACTCTTCGGGGTAGGCGGTGTTAGACTTATCACTAATTCCGGGGCCATCCTTGAAAGGAATCTTACAGAAGGAACCCTCAAGGGGGTTTTTCTGCCAACACCAATTTATGGGGTTGCTTTATTTTCTTCTGAGGCACTGGAATTTATACAATTTGATTGAAA
The DNA here is from genome assembly GCA_004024925.1 of Scalopus aquaticus. Lineage (NCBI taxonomy): Eukaryota > Metazoa > Chordata > Mammalia > Eulipotyphla > Talpidae > Scalopus > Scalopus aquaticus. Next base: position 258,218 of record PVIJ01000335.1, read on the forward strand.
ATGTTGCATAAATACTCCAAGTACTTGGATACTCTAAGACTTTTACTATGACAGTGGTAAAACAGGCTGTTGGTCTGTTGTTGCATTTAGAACTAACACCTACAGAGGAAAACGCAATGGGAAAAAGGTCCTAGGTGCCTTCAAAAAGACACTGTCAGCGTCCAGGGGATAGGGATGTACAATCGAGCATTCCAATAAAAATATCCAGTGAGAGAAGCACATTATGGGGTTGTCATGTATCTTTACAAAAAATCTTAGTTTGAGTCCCTCTTCTGCAGAATCAAGAAGCTCTATTTTAGCATTTGGTTTCTGCTCATGCCATGTGTAAAACCCTTGTGCCCCCCCTGGACTACCAATTAGCGTCCTATTAAACTTCTGTTTCCATCCATTAAATAAATATCAAGGGTGAGAACAGACATCACACTACAAGTAGACTAGCATATGAAATAGTGTAAAACACTGTAACTCAGACACGTTAAACTTATTTTAAGGGGAACTATCTTAGTTAAGAGTTAAGGAAGGCTGAACCTGGATCTGAAGCAGGAAAAGAGCAGAGAGTTTTCTGGCAGAAAGAACAGCATATGCCAAGGTCTTACTATAGGAAGAAACAAAAATCTGGAGGTGTGTGCCCAGACCACGTGGGACCTAGCAGGCCATACCCAGGTCCTTAAGCTGGAGCAATGAGAAGCCCCTCTGGAGAATCTGTATGCAGCACTGTTCACGCCGCCATCACTGAAGCCTGCCCGAGCAGGGTGGGGGTGCTGGAGCAGAGGAGACCCTAGGGTGAGGCTGCTGTACCTGCAGGCAAGTGACAGCGCTGCGCTGAAGCAGCGGCAAGAGGAAACGGAAATGGAGGCATTGTGGAGGGTTTTGTGCAAAGATGGGCATTTAGAGATTGACTGGACTGGGAAACAAGGGAAATGTCAAGGAAGTCACTCAGGCTTATGTCTAATGCAACCGAAAGGATCTTACATCAGAGGACCCTGAGAAAGAGCAGTACTTTTTGTGGAAAGGAATCATGTTTGACTTGGACATAGTGAGCATGAAGTAACCTGCAGACACCAAGAAGAGACAATCTTTACTTGATTAAGTATGTCTCTTAAGTGGGTAATTCTTATGTCTCTAAATAGCAAATCCATACTCTACGTAATACATAACTGAGTGGGCACCAGACATGGATCAGGACACAGATGTGATAAAGGAACTGAGTAACAGTTACCTTTCAGTACAGGAAAAATCCAGTAAAAGCAGAATACTGTTGGCACAGTTAAGCTCATGACCAGCCCAGAGGGGCGTGGCCAAAAGAGAGCCCACATCTGGGGCACAAACAGCAGGCGGCAGTGAGCAGGGCCTAGGGAACGTCTTGCTTTGCTAAAGCAGTTTGAACTCCAAAAAGTTCTAGAGCTACTCCTTCGAAGATCTAGGTATCTGGGGTATTTGGGAATCCACTTTAACCACTTCCATGTTACAGTTCACAGGAAACTTCCAAGACTAGGATTCTCTCTCCTCCAACACTGCAGGACCTGAAGTAATCTTGCAATCAAATCTATTTTTAATAGATTCGATAATAGGTTGTACTTAGTTCTATCTTAAATGTCAGTGTGCACTGAGGAAGTGCCTGCTTGTGCTAAGATTTTATGACTTCAGTCTAGATGCCTGGGTTAAAATGGGCACGTCAACATTCACTGAACACAGGGGCAGGGCAGAGAGGATAGAGCCCAGCCCTGCCTGCTAGAGGTCTGGTGTCTGGAAGGCAAGATGACTGAATCACCATGCAGGGCAGTGTAACCCACAGTACTTTAAGAAGAGTAAAGCAAAGGAGAGAATATTCCTGGGAGAAATACTGAGTGCTGTCAAAACTAATTAGGATGTTTTCTTTGTTTTCAGTCCAGTACACATATTTCAGAGACATTCTCAGGAAGAACAGTAAAAATGTTAAAGGCCTGAAATTCAAAAAGGAGAAGAATTACTTCCTGGTGCACTGTAGCCTGTGATCTTTAGCAGTTAAAATTAAAGGAAGCAAAAATCTAAAAAAATTATACAAGACATGAAGAAGTCTGAGGATTTTTTTGTGGATAATGTCAGGACCATTTACTAAGGTTAAAAAAACTAAACTAAGTCCAGACTCCTTGCCCAGCACGCAGGTTTGGGAGACTAGGATAAGGGAATTGATAAGGTTGCTATGGGAACCAGGTCTTAAGACCAGATCACTGCCTGACTGTGGCCGGCCAGCACACATCTGTGTCAAAGGTCAACACACAAGACCTGACATCCCAGCAAATAACTGGTCCAAACTGGCACCCCAAGTAAGAAATCCCACGAAAATAGAGTATGAAAGAGAGCCTCAAAACCTCGCATGGACCTCTCCTGTCTCACCTCCTACTCCCTTGTAGGGTATTTCAAGAAGTCAGTCTCTTCTCTTCTCCACTCTGTCTCTGGTGAGTCCCCTTGCCCCCAGTATCTCCACTAAAAACGTGTCTGGTCTTCTCAACTTCTCCCCAAGTAACAGGACTTCCAGATCCTGTACCTTTCTAGTTGCCTACCTCTGGTTGGCTGAGGGTCATGAGTTACATGAACGTAGTATCTATCTCTGCACCAATACTAATCATTACTAAAACATGCTGATGCCATAAGAATGTCATCTAAGGACAAAAAGGAAGACAACTGAGCATCTGACAAAACTTGTACTCTAAACCTCCACTGAGGTTTGAACTTCTGAACTGCACTCATAGGTACCAGCAGCCTCGGTAGTCATTGTACCGTCATTATGATATTTCACCTTTTTTTGTGCAGTACAGATGTGCTTTTTACAAACTGACCGATGTGGCACCCCTGTGAGTAATCTACCAGCACCATTTTTTTCAAGTGTGTGTGCTCACTTCATACCTCTGTGTCACATTTAATTAAGGACTGTATGATGTTTATTGTGATTGTGCATTTAATAGGCTACAGAATAATGTAAATATAACCTCAGTGCTCTGGGCAACCAAATATTTGTGAGACTTGTTTTATAGCGGTCTCTGCTTTATGGTGGCCTCCTGGAAGCAGACCCACAGTCTCTCCAAGGTGTGTCTGTAACTGTCCAGGAAGTACACTGACATTCAGGTAAGCTTCACCACAATGCCACTGCTTGGACAGATTTAAGGATCTGCTGAAATCCACATTGAACTACTTCCATATTCTATGCCAACCCTGTCCTAGTCCAGATACTGTACCCCCAATGACAGGTACCATGGTTTGCAGCCCTCTATGAGTCATAGTGTATAAAAAGACAATCCCATATAAAGTTTTCATCTAGGTAAGACAATGGAAGGATGTAAAAAGGTCTCAGGGGATAGTAGGGAGGTGTAATAATGAAAAACGATGAGAAATGGCATTCTAGGCCCAAGCTGTCCCACACAGTAGTTACTAGCTGCAGGCAGTGAGTTAAGCAAAACAGTTCCTCAGCCCACCAGACACAAGAGCCATATTCATGCGCTCACTAAGCAGCCGCCTCAGGCCAGCAGCTGCTGCCCTGGACAGCGCAGAAACAGAACATCCCCATCACCACAGCAAGTTATAGTGTACAAGTGCTGACCGAACAATTCTAGGTACTTTGCTAGGATAAACATACAGTCCTTAAACTGTATGTGTATGGCTATGCAGCCACTGCAGCACAAGTTCAATCCCCGGCCAGGGAGCTTCCCACATGACATAGCAGACCTCTCCTGCCTCGCCCACTGCTCCCTTCAGCAGTGAGTTTTAGTAGACCTGCCTGTTCTGCTCCCCATGGCTGTCTCTGGTAAATCCTCTCACCCCCTCCCCACTTCTGGCCTACATCCCAGCTCTTGTATGCATAAATAAATAAATCTTAAAAAAAAAAAGCAGTCCTTAAAAGCTGACCACAGATCTGCCACTTCAGAGGGGAAGGGGGAAAGCAGGGATGGGAAGTGGGGGGTTGGGGGTATGGCACAATGGACTACAGTGGAAGACAACTGGTGTTTCAGTGGTAGGAGTGCTACGGTGACTGTACTTGAGGGGAGAAATCAAACACTGTACAAAATGAATGATGTTAAGAAAATTTAAAAATTAATTTAAAAAAGAACAATCGATTTCCCTCTGTCCTCCCAAGTCATTCCAGCCTACTGTCCCTATTTCTACAAATGGTAACACTACTCCCTCAGTTACTGAAGTTGGCAGCCTGGGAGCTGTTCCAAAACGTCTCCCTTTTCCTTACTCTTCATATTCAATCCATCAGCAAGTTCCAAATTGCTCTACCTCCAAATTAAAATTTGAATTTGTTTAAACCATGGTACCTTTTCCCCATCACCACTTGTGAACATGCTAGTTCTCCCTGTCCTTGTTTGCTGCAACAACGTTCTAACTTTTCATTCTACTTCCATTAAAGAAAACAGGGAACGTAGTACTGATACATGCAACATGGGTGGATCTAAAAATAAAGAGTGACAGCAGATACCTATGCCCTCGAAGGATATTACGGTATGCACAGATACATAAAGCACACGCAGATTCCATTTATATAAAACACCAGAAAGTGCACTCCAGAAAGCATGCCAGTGGTGGCCTGAAGATGGGCAGGAAAGGGGTGTAGGCATGAGGACAGAATTCCTGAGGGTACTGGGAAACTTCTGGTGTAACGACTGTGGTGATGGTCTCACAGATACACGCACTAGTCAAAACTCAAAACGCATAAACATGTATACAGTTCATTGTATGACAATTATACCACAATTCAGCTGTCTGACTAAAGAAGAAAAGTAGTCCGAGGCTGTGTGCATACATCAGAGGGCGTGGTGTGCAAGAAGCCGTTTCCATGCGTTTCCTCAGGTCTTCCCAGAGCGTGGCCCCAGTTCCCTTTTAAGGCTACCACAGTGCAGGTCTGTCTGTTATGTGCCACCTTCAATATGCCCTTTCTATCTTAACCTGCCTCCTTCCCAGTCCCCACCTCTCAGAAGGAGCATCCTTCTTAGGATGACTCAAACCCAGAAGCTCCTGACTGGAGGTCAAAACACTTGACTGAATGTAAAATCAATCCATAGCAGGGACTGAGTCTCAGATTCCAATAAAATCTGAAAGCCAACATGTAGAGCAAGTACAAGGCACAAAGGCTGCAGCAAGAAGTTGTGTCAAGCAACTGAGACCCAGGTGTAAGTCAGTCAAAAGAAAAGGAAAACCCATTTCGCACCCAGAGGATGACTATAATCAAAATGACAGACAGTAACAAGTGCTGACAGGCACGTGGAGAATTTGGAAACCTTAAAAACAGTTGGTGGGAAGGAACATAAAAGGGTGTAGCCACGCTGGAAAAGTCTGCCAATTCCTCAGTTAACCATACAGACACGACCCAGCAATTAGACTCCTAGATACGTGGCCAAGAGCTGTGATATGAAACACATGTCTACAGAAAAACTTGCACACAAGCTTCCACAGTAGCTTCATAATAGCCAAAAGATAAGAAACAAGTCAAATGTGCACCAACTGCCGAATGGAGAACAAGCAAAGAGTAAAGCAAAATGATCTGGGGTCTTACGGGATTAAAGAGGTCCACAAGGAAGAAAGAGATGAGGAACCCAAGATGTCCCACAGAGACGACAGCCTTCGCACTCGCATTAACCTGGGCTGGAAATGTATTTCATAAGATCCTCTCTTGTATCCTTCTGGTAATTCTTCCCAGCCAGTCAGTGACGAGGCTTGAACAATGTGGTCCTGCCCCCTGTAATAAACAGCTCTTCCGGTTACTACCTTCTACCCTTGCCCAAATCAGTTCCTTCCAATGTCCTAGACTTTTCTACCCCTGACTCTGCCAATGACAGTATTTTTAACTGGAATGATTCTGTAACCATCCTGCTTCTCACACTTACCCCACCACCTTCCCTTCCTGACCCAACTCAACACAGTTAAGTATCTTTTAAAATGAAGTTGCCATGTTTACATGCACACATGCAAAAAAGATTAACATTAACTCCAATGTGCTCCAATGAATAAAGAGACTCAAACACCGAACCCTCATCATATAATAAAAGTTTGCCAAATTGCATTCTTCCAGAAAAGACTCTGAACCAGCTGTTTATTAAACAAGTCTCAACCCAATGAAGCAGAGTAATTACCAGTTGCCCAACAGGGAGGCAGCACTGTCGTTAAGAGCGGAAGACAGGTGGTTCACCAGGTATAGGGCTGGGTTAAATGTACCATGTGGTTCACTTACGGCTTCATGATTTAAAAATCGGCTACTAAGAATGTGACAGAGCATAAATTCTGACTAGCAAGATTATTCCATCAAAAGATGAATATACAATTTCTCACTAAAAATCAGTAATTAGATTTTAAAAATTGTATCATGCCTTTTTAACAGAGTTGGATTAGAGATTTAACAGAGATTAGCAAGAAGTGATAAACTTTGAATAGATGAATGCCAGTAGAAGGAATGACTGAGGCCTCCCTGGTGGCCTAGGGCTTAAGTCTCAGCACTATCACAGCACAGGGCCTGCTGCAGTGGCCTGAGTTTGATCCCCAGCCAGGGACCCAGCCCACATGGCGCAGCAGACCTCTCCTGTCTCATCCGCTGCTCCCCCTCAGGAGTTTATTTCAGTAGATCCACTTGTTCTGTGCCCCACTCTGTCTCTAGTGAATCCTCTCACCCCCGCATTTCTGGCCTACACCCCAGTTCTTCTACAAACACACACACACAACTACAAAACATCAAAGCATGAAATTAGCAAAATCTAAAACATGGAACACTAATTAAGACAACTGGCTTGCTTTTTTATTTTCCAATCTTAAAGGTAGTAAATAAAGGGGGGCAGGAGAAGGGATGACATTTTAGATGAAAAGAACTGAGCTATAAATGCTATGATGTCTAATTTACTTTGTGTTAGTTCAACCACAAGAGCAGATAAAACAAGTAGATAAAATGTTAACTGCTGAAATCAGGTGGGCGTGTACGTGCATCTATTATATGATTCTATCTCCTGTATGCTTGGGATTTTTTAATCATAAAACATTTTAGAAAGAGATGTCTGCTCCACGTTAGAGCAAAACTGGCTTCCTGAAGCAGTGCTGTTAGGGCACAGGCCTGAGCAGACCATAATCTGGTTCAACGGCTTCTGATGCTCTCCCCAGGCTCTCCCAGCTGAGCGTGGCCAGCAGACCAGCCAGGAACTTCAGTATGTTGAAATGCCTCTTTCAAAGTTACTTCAGGTATGATTAACCAGTGCCTTTCTCACCCCCCACCCCAGCCTCAGAGAGGGCAGCTCTCTCTGCTTACTCAGATTTAAGTAATCTTTCATGTCTTTATATAATTCCCTCCTGGGTTGTTGGGTTTTTTGTTTTTTTTTTTCCTTTCAGCATAGTATATGTGTAAGTTTTGGGAAGTAAAGAAAAAGATATTTTTGTAGTAAAGAATAAATAACACGGCATGTTTACTAATGTACTGTGTAGAGAAAGAGGGGCTTAAAAGGGAATGAAAATCCAATAAATATTTTTTCAGATTCTTGGGAAAAAGTAAACCTTAAACATTTCCATTTTTCCTTATTTGTCCACCCCCTTGTTAATCTTCACAGAGCAAAACCTACTTGAAACCAATCTGACCCAGTACCTTTAACTCAACATGACCAGGAATATTCTCCAACCAGGTTTTAAAACTGATTAGTGGCAAAAACTTAGTCCCAGGGCTTGCAGAGTTGTTCTCCTCTCCATCCCAACCCAAGGTCACGCCCATGCTCTGCCAGATTCTCAGCCAGGCAAAGCAGCATCTGAGCTTGACCCTGTCTTTGTATTTATTGGAGCCAGAGGTTCTAGAACAGCACTCTATGTCAAGCATCTGGCTTTGTTCAATCCAGATGTCAGCTGGGACAGAAAGAATAACTCAGAATCCTGGAACAAATTAGGTCCCAATGATCAACACTAGTTCTACTCAACGAATGGAGGTGACAGCAAACTGAAAAGACGGTCAAGAGTTCTAAATGAAATATTCCACCACAAAGATGCCGACAATGGAGGGCCTCCAGGAGCCATATGTATGCTCCATTTGTCACTCAACCAGGAAATACTCCCCCTCCAAATGCATGAAATCGTGTTGGTGTACTATGATGGGATTTTACACTGATTAACAAATATCTGAAACTTTGGGGGGGGAAGATACAACAAAAAACTTGACTAGCATAAAGTAATTTTTGTATTACAATTTACTGTGGCGAGATATACATACAACTTGCCATTTTAACCATTTTTAAGTGTGTAATTCAGTAATATTAAGTACCATAATTAAAAAAAAATCTTTTTTGATTGCATTTTTTTTTTTTTGAGGTAACACTGGTTTACAACACTGCATATGATTCAGAGGTAGAGGCTCACACCTCTTCCGATGTCTGTTACCGTGCCCACCACCAAAGCGCACACATGATTCTCTGCTACAGTCCACGGGGCCCTGCACCCTCCCCGCCTCCTCTCAACAGTAGCCTCAATTCTACAGGCAGATTTCTAGAATTTGTATGGTTTAGGTTTGCCTGAAGCTTATTAAATTTTTAAAAATATTTATTTATTTATGCATACAAACTGGGGTGCAGGCCAGAGGTGGGGGGGGGTTGAGAGGATTCACCAGAGACAGAGTGGGGAGCAGAACAGGCAGACTGACTGAAGTACACTGCTGAGGGGAGCAGCCGACAAAGGCAGGAGAGGTCTCCTGTGCCATGTGGAGATCTCGCTGGCTGGGTATCGATCTCATGCTGCAATAGCTCTGGATAGCTTCATAGTGCTGCGCTTAACCCATTGCACCACCAGGGAGGCCCCTGAAGCTTATTTTTAGTGACAGATTTAAAATCTCACTTGAAGTTAACTGGCAAAATGTGGTGCCAAGTCTAGAGGAGGAAAACGCTAAGATAAAGGCTCCAAACTTCCTGCACAGTAAGAGCATGATAAATACATGTTTGTGAGGACAATGCCACAGATTGGCAGCCACTGGCATAAATTATTAAATGCCCAAATGCTTTTCCATAAGTATACGTGTTTAAGTACCAATACCAATCAATAATGCCTCAAAAGCCATCCGTACTACTACTTCAATGTACTGGCTGAGTTCTGTATAATCGAACTCTGTCCCTGTAATCTAACTAAAACACAATTTTTTTATTCATCTATGCATACAAAAACTGGGGTGTAGGCCAGAGGTGGTGGGGGCGGTGAGAGGATTCACCAGAGAGAGAGAGTGGGGAGCAGAACAGGCGGACTGACTGAAATACACTGCTGAGGGGAGCAGCGGGTGTAGACAGGAGAGGTCTGCTGTGTCATATGTGGGTCAGCTCCCCGGCCGGGAATCGAGCTCAGGCCGCAGCACTGTGGCTTGATATTGCTGAGACTTAACCTCTACGCCACCAGGGAGCCCCCACAAATTATTTTTTAGAACAGTATTATTGGCTGACAGCTGTTACCCTAGAGTAGATGGACCTCAATTTTCCAGAAGAGCAAGCTATTACACAGAACTATGTCTTGAATCTCTAAAAAAGGGACTGCATGCCCAAAGGTCATGTCAATTTGGATAGACCTTGGTACATAAAGCCTATTCAGAGTTTGATAATCACAGAACAGATTCATTTCCTAAGCACCTGCAACTAGGCCAAATGTTAGAGATGCTAAGATGACTAAGATATCTTCCCTGCTTCAAGCTCAGGTTCATGAGACAGTTGGTAAGCAGAGAGTGAGATAGGAGCTATATCAGAGACATAGTCAATATGTTTTTTCCTACGAGTAGGGTGTGGGAAGTAATACAGGACTGGCAACTGTTCTCTGGTTTAAAGGTAGCAGAGCCAACAAACAGCCACTACAGAGAGCACTGAACACTATGATTTTAATAGGCACATCATGACGTCACCCTAGCATCAGGTACCACCCCAACTTGCTTCGAGGTGGTCTCCTAACTCTAGAATGGCAGATCCAGCTGTTACAAAGTGATGACAGACAACACAACATTTACTCTGTGGAGCTATCCTAACTCTTACTATGCACACCCCGTGACTTTTAATTGCAACTTGTTCTAAAAACGTGTCAGGATTATCTTCGTTTTTTAGGGTGATCCATCAATCTTGCCATCTGTTGTGGCTTCATGTACAGCATTATCAAGATCAGAGTAGACCTGGACAGCAACTAACATCTGTAGATAAGGCACATGCAATCTTCACCCAAAATGTGGAAAATATTTTAAGTCTATAGCTCCATTGTGAGGATTTTCACAATGCTGTCTTTTCATCCTTTGAAATACAAGATATCCTTGGTTCTCCTTGAGGATTTAATCCAATTATTTGGTTCATTTTTCACAGGAACACAAGGGATCCCATGGAGTAGCCAAACACAGGATCACCCACATCACTGCATGACTGAAGGAAGGAGGAAACCGACATGCAGCATAATTGGACCCTTCTTTTCAAAAAGGGCTCCATTAGGACTGGAGAGTCTTACGTTCTTGTAAATCACATGGTTTGAGGACTCCTTAAGTCGTTCAATGTACCCTTCACAGGACTTTGGATCAGCGATACTAAATGGATATTCCAACAAAGCCACTGGTTTTGGAAAAACCTCAAGTCTTGGACGAGGGAGACCTGTTTGATATTTTAGAACCTCACCATTCAGACTCAAGCTGTCTTTAGTGGAGCCAGGAACAAATATGAGATTAGAGAAAAGGGTGTAAGATAAGCCTCAAGGCATGGTGGCGCACCCCAGAACTCTCCAGCGGTTGGGCTGGAGATGAGCTTCTATTTGGTTAGGATCTGGGAGGACTTCCTCTCTCTCTGCCTCGGTGGGTGTCCACTGTGAGGGGAGCTGCAGGCTGTGGGGTGGGGGTGGAGGTACACCAGTGTTCTAGCAATGAAAGGAAACGTAGTAGACGCTTCCTCCCTAAGAAGCTCCCTCTAAGCCAGGGGCACCAGGCAGCCCAGCTGAGCCTGGCAGTTGCACCCTGAACAGCCAACCCCTATGCCCCTGGGCTGGGCTATGGCAACAACCTCCCACTAGCCACGAATAGTGGAGAGTGGAAGCTTTCTTCTCTATGGCTCTCCCCACAATGGGTTAAGATTCCTGATCATAACTACCTAGCCTCTTAATTTTGTACTGTGTGCTTCTTTTGATTACAAAAGTAATATGTGCCCCTTATTTTTTAAACTTCAAAGATGGCAAATTATATACATGCACAAGTAAATAAGATTCTGCAATTCTTACACACACACACACACACACACACACACACGAATGCTCCCTGACTTAAGCCACAGACCTATCATAAGTTGAAAATATTAAGTCAAAAATGCATTTAATACACCAACTTACCAACCACCATAGCTTTGTCCAGCTGACCTCACACGTGCTCAGGACACTGACATTAGGCCACAGCCGGGCAGGTACCTTGAGTTTCATCTCAAGAGTAACTGCCTTCCTCTTCTCACCAGCAGCAGGACACACCGATGGGCCTTTTGCAGACATGATGAATGCGAAAATGCAAACATGATATTCAAAAAACACTGGCAACACAGTCCACTTGGAGTACTGGTTATTTATCCAAGCGATCTCTTGGGGACCTCTGCAGCTGGCTGCCACTACCCAACACGTCACTGTTCAGTATCACACTGCATACTGGGAGACCAGGAAAAGCATGGCATTCAAAGTAAAACTGCTACTGAATGTTAACTGCTTTCCATACCTTTGTAAAGTTGACAAATTTCTAAGATCAGGAGTGTGTGTGTGTGTGTGTGTGTGTGTGTGTGTGTGTGTGAGAGAGAGAGAGAGAGAGACTGCTAAATACTTAAGATGGAAAAGTATGACATGACTGGCTCACTAAAAAAGAAAAGGACAGACCATCCCTCCGCTACTAGTTAGGTTCATGTGCTTCCCACCACACCTGCTGCTGGGCACATGTGAGGGAGTAATACACCACAGCTTAATTTCATTCCTCTTTGGTTAGGGAAGTCGCTTTAGAATAAAGGTTCCATTCCCCTGTTGCTGCCCATCTGCCTCAATGTAACTATGAAGTCACCTCTCAATTCTGAGACGTATGTCAGTTAGGATGTAGTTTGGCTTTTATTTTGGAGGAAGAGTTTGTCTGAAGAGAAGATACTTAGTTTCTTAATTATAAATGCAGAAGATCTTAGTTTCCTCATTTGTAAGGACTGTGATGAAACCATCACCACTATTTCCAGAAATTTTTCATCATGGCAAACAGAAACTCTAAACAGATTAAGCAAGAATCCCCCATTTCCTGCTCCTCCAGCCCTTGGTGATTTCTATACTATCTTATGTCTTTATGAATTTTCCTTTCCTAAAAGCTCATGTAAGTGGGATCATGTATTTGTCGTTTTGTATCTTGCTGATTTCATGTAGCATGTTTTCAGGATTCATCATGTTTTATCAGAACTTCAATTCTTTATATGGTAAGTAATACACCATTTTATGTATATACCACAGTTGCTTACACATTTATTTGCTAATGGATACATGGGCTGTTTCTACCTTTAGACTACGGAGAATAATTCTGCAGTAAACAACAGTGTATGAATATCTGAGATTCAGTTTTCAAAACGTCATGACCAGTGCAGAAGGTTGGGAATCTGGAAGGACTTAACCAGCACCTTGTATTTCCAGGACCATCCTGACCAGTGGATCTACTCTGCACCTCCAAACATTCCCCGGCTGCGGATCTGGAAAGCAACGGGCTTTGGTGATAAAACACCCTGTAAACAAGAGTTTCTCTTCATCTTCATGAGCTTCTGAGTTTGCCTTGCTGGGCCAATACGTGCCTCATTTCTCTTTTAGTTCAAACATAATAGAACTTAATCCATTTTGATATGATGTAATTATCAATAAGAATTGATTTTTTTTCCCATTTATACATTTGTTTTCTGTATATCTATGGGTTTTCTGTTGTTTTTCAATTTCTCCTTTACTGATTTTTTTAATTTAGCTGATTTTTTTATGTGCCTTTTTGATTCCCTGGTTCATCTTCTGTAAGTTTATTAGTTGTCTTTTTAGTGGTTACCTTGGGGATTACAATTAATACCTTCAATTTATAACAATCTAGTTTGAAAAATACCAATTTAATTTAATTTCAGTAGTATACTCTGTTCCTATACATCCACCCTTCCTCCTTTAGTGTTATCACAGATTACATTTGTATACATTATATCTGTTAAGATAAATTTCTAACTTTTAAGCTCCTGTCTTTTAACTCACATATGAAAAAAAGAGGGCAAAACAAAATGACAATAATACCAAGTTTTATACTTTTACCTATGTAGTTATCTTTGCCCATTTATTTATGGTGAGACATTTATTTCTCCTGTGGCTCTGAGTTAACCTAGTGTTTTCATTTCAGCCATAAGAACTCCCTTTAGCACTTCTTGTAGGGCAGGTCTACTGATAATGACTTCCCTCAGCTTTTGTTTATCTGAAAATATCCTGATTTGGATATTCTGTTGGGTCCAGAATTGTCTCTCAGTTGGTATTCCTCTCGCCCCAGGACTTCAATGTGGCATCCTACTACCTCCTGGTTCCCATGATTTCAGCTGTTAAAATCTTATTTACGATTCCTCACATATGACAAATTGCTTCTCCTGCTTCTTGCAAGTTCTCCAGATTTTTGACAATTTGACCATAATGTGTCTTGTGTACGGATCTCTGAGTTTATACTTGGAGTTCACTGGGTTCTCAGATGGGTAGATTTATCAGCCTGAAGAAGTTTTTGACCACTAATTTCCGAGAATGTTCCGTCCCCCTCTGCCTTCCCCTTCTGGTATGCCTATGAAGTGTATCTTGGCCAGTCTCACAGTGTTTCCTAAGTCCCTCAGGTTGTATTCATTTTTCTTCATCCTTTTCCTGTTGTTCAGTTTGAAAAATTTCAACACCCCTAATTCAATTTGCTGATCCTTTTCTTCTGCCTTCTCAGAGCTGCTGTTACAACATTCAACAAAATTTTCATTTCAATTCACTGTACTTTTCTGCTTCAGAAATGTATGCTTCCTTTTTATAATTTCTTTCTTGATATCTCACTTTGTTCTGACAGTATATTCCCAATTCTTTTAGTTCTTGTTCAGTTTCCTTTAGCTCACTAAGCACATTTAATTCAGTTGATTTAATGCCTTTCACTAGTAATCCAACACCTGGGTTCTTTGTGGAGGGTTTTCTGTCAATTCCTTTTTTCCTGTGAATGGGCCACATTTCTACCTTTGTATGTTTCGTGATTTTTTTTTATTTTTTATTTTTTTTTGGTGAGAATGGGCATTCTGAGCTTTATAACGTGGTGTTCGGAACATGAGATTCTCCCACTCCTCAGCGATCAGACTGCTTGCTGAGAGCTGGGACTGTGGGCGTGCCACTCATGAGAGATCTGCCACTATCCCCTCACAGGCACTTCTCGCTCATGTTATATTCTAGAGTTCCAAAATACCAATTCTAATCACTCTTTTCAGTTCAATGGTTGACTTGGCACAAGGGACAGCCTTTAAAACTTCCTGCTCCTGGGGCCTCCCCGGTGGCGCAGCGGTTAGGCGCTGCGCTGTGGAGCTGTCGGCAGCGGTGATGCGAGTTCGACGCCCGGCTGGGGAGAATCCCACATGGTGCGGCAGACCTCTCCTGCCTTGCCCGCTGCTCCTCTCAGCAGTGTATTTCTGATCTGCCTGTTCTGCTACCCACTCCGTCTCTGGTGAACCCTCTCGCCGCCCCACGCCTCTGGCCTGTACCCCAGCTTGTATGTATAAATAAAAAAAAAAAAATAAAACTTCCTGCTCTACCATTCTGCATGATATATCACTGCTGGCCTGTAGTCTTTTTATTTAAATATCACTGACCCAGTTCACTCTTTAGACCCTGACCAAACTCATTCTAACCCTGAACTGATCATTTTCTCGGCAGAAAACATCAGGCACCTGCACAGTGGCTGTAAGTACTGAACATAGATAAGACTTGTTGTGGCAGGTCATAAGGAGTCACCTATGTGACGGACTTCCTCGAATCTCTTGTGATCGGGGGAGACTACAACAGGGAAGGATTCAATGTACAGGGGAAAACAAAGGTGATCTAATCAACATCAACCAGTGGCTGCTAGGTTGAGGCAGTATTCAAAGTGCTAGAAGTGAAAAGTCATATTAAAAGGTAGATGACATGGAGTGTGACACAATTTAACTTCAGGAGTCTTTTCCAGGAACAACTGCCCAGTGTGCTGAAGCTGCCACTGAGGCTAATGCTGTTAACTCTGTGAGCAGCACACATTAGGAACTTGAAAATAGGCAGCAATATTTCACTCCCTTCGTTTTAATGGAAACATCTTTCTGGAAGCATACATAAGAAAGGACACACAAAATGTTCTAACCAGGTAAAGTACTTAGCTATTACTCCAGAAACTTCTCTCTAAAACATGCCCCTTTTGTGACAATTTATATCAGTAGGGTAAATGTATCAACAGGGTAAATAAAGCAGGAGTTACATGCTTGGGAAATTAATGCCTAACAGTCAGCAATTCCCACAAACAAGTTCCTTCTCCAGAAACAGTCAAACTACATCAACAATTCACTAGTCATTGGCCAGACTGTGCCACGGGTGAGCAGCAACAGGGGAGGCTGAGAGCACCTACTCTGAATCACCTAAAACTGACATAATCTTGCCAAAACTGCCCAGGCATCTTCTGTTAATCCTGCTTTTCTGGAGCAGTTAGCTCTGCTTCCTCTTTCACCAACTCTGCTATGCTTGCCCACGCCTACCACCATTACTGTAAAGCCTGTTAAAAAGGCCTCCTCGCTTTTATAGCCAGTCACATCTTACACAGGCTTGCATATATCATATCTGTACGATTTTAGTTTTAAATCCTTTCAGCCAGAAGTCTCATGTTTTCTCATCATTTCCTCTAAGAGTAGACAGACTGTCATGAAAGACATGGTCAACTTGAAAATGAGAGTACCACAAAACTGTCATTTAGTCACATCACAGGACTTCCAACCTGAGTTCTTGAAAACTGCAAAGCCTGCCACACTTGAAATCACCTGAATTGTACCGCATGCCAAGCCAGCTTTCTCACTGTATGTATTCAGTCCCAATTCTTCCCCCTCGTTTTCAAGGCCTAGCACCACCTCAGAACAACTATCTTGTATCAACCACTCTTCATTTCACATCACATCATTTCCAAGAAACTAGACCCTCTGTTTGCATGTTCTGCCACATTAGATTATTTGGGAGGTCAGAGTCCACTTTTTTTTTTCTCTCAGCCAAGAAAACCCAAGGTAATGAGAGAAATGACCTTGGTCCTACTTCAAAATACATATGCAAAGCATAAGAACACATCAGGCAGCTTACATGCATGTATTACTAGTGGATATTCTAAAATTTAGATAGATTTCTTTTCAAAGTAGAATACAGAGCAATTATGCTCCTATTTGTGTTCATTAAACTGAAGCCTACCAAGTTCTTCGTTCCGTAGTCAAACCAAGCAGTTTTACAGGTTCACTGTTGTCTCTAGGTAGGAAAGATTGAAGGTGGGATTAAACACTAGCTTTCAAGGCGTCCTTTTAAAAAACTGGGTTTGTCAAATACATCATAACACAAGTAAGAACACGGGTCCAGGAGCCTACTATCAAATCTTGTCTCAAACCACATCATCTCCTCTTCTGGTGGCTCTTTCCATGTCACACGACCAAACAGAACAATCCCTCTAGGAAGGAACCGATCTCCCCAGCACGGCGCCCGGCACAGCGCAGGCCTGGGTGCTCAATGGCTCACTGACTGCACTTCCGCTTCCCTGCATCACCAGGGGAACCGCGCACTGTTCTCCACCACAGCCGTGGGAAGCAGAAAAACCAACTTGACATGCAAATAACCACACATGAAGTTATTCACCAAGTGTGTACACCATCTGCCCAAGAAGGGGTTACAGAACAAGGCTGGTCAACACATGCTCCCCAGCTTCACCCCACTCTCACAAGGGGAATTTTTCTAATACTGTACCCTTTCTCTACTTGACTAACAGAAGCCCGGTCACAGGGTTCCAGCCTTCACAGAAACACCACCATCTCGCTGCCAGCAGACTGTGGGTGCTCTGCAACTCTAGACCACTTCGTGGGCTAAGAAATCTGCAGGCCAGGCCTCCCTGGTGGCACAAGGGGTTAGGTCTCAGCACTAGGAAGCTACCAGCAGCCACCGTAGCATGAGTTCAATCACCGGCCAGTGAAATTCCCACATGGCGCAGCAGACCTCTCCTGCCTCGCCCGCTGCTCCCCTCAGCAGTGTATTTCACTCAATCTTCCTGTTCTGCTCCCCCACTCTGTCTCTGGTGAATCTTCACTCCACCCCCGGCCTACACCCCAGCTCTTGTATGCATAAATAAATAAATCTTAAAAAAAAAAAAAGAACTGCAGGCCAGAGAAGACGGCATCTGGCAGGGGCAGCTAGACATAGCACAGCATGTAGAAATGATTTCATTACACCTCTGGAAGAAGACAGGCAAGAAAAAAAGGAAGAATTGGCTGACCCTGTGTAGTCCTTTCCTGTCTTTCCCAATGCTGCCTACTAAAATGCCTTCAAAGCCCTAGAAAGAAATACTGGTCCAACGGCCTACTCTTCGTCTCTGAAAACTAACTGCTCCCCTCTCTATCTGTTACATTAATAATAGGTCAGAAAATAAATATTTTTAACACACACAAAGCTGGGATATTCCTACAGAATCTTGTATTAACAACCCTCCACCAGGTAAGTCTAATTTATCAATGGTACACATGCCCAGTGGAGAGTGTATGTCCAAATACTGCAAGAAAAAAAAAAAGAAGGCAAAACATGAAATACTTAAAAGCTTTATGAACCTAACTTAAGACCTAACACTTGCTTTCCACAGTCTTTTTCTCTAGTCCATTACTTAAGAAGTAGGAGTACGTGCAATAAAAAATACGTACCATTGCCCCACCACATCACAGCTCCTTGGGGTCAGGAGCCAGGCTGGACTGCTTTCTTGCACAAAACCTAGGACATGGCAGGTGCTCAATAAAATCTGTGGGCTGGAAGAAGTTATACAGTGTTTGTTCCAGATACACCAGAGGAGGAGGGGCATCTTGGGCAAGGTTTCCTCTAAATTGCTTGATGAACGAGCCTGTCAGACAAATTAATAGGCCAGGAAAAAGGGTAGAAAGAGCATCAATTTAATCAGAAGCAAGCACATGTTAGAGCCAAACTTCAACAGAGTTCTAGGAAAGAAGGAAATAAGGCTAGCTTCAGAATGCATTATGAAGCAGGAGCAAATGAAACAGTAGCACTGTCCCAGAGACAAAGACTGGAACAGAAGAATTTAAAAAAGACACATGTAGGTGGGAAGTTAGTGTGTGATTAAGTTTCCAGTCAGTGAGAGAACAGCAGTACGATGAAATACCGGGACAGCTATGTAGTTGAGAAAAGATTCTGTTATCATACCGGATTCCAAATACGTTAAGTACTAGAAAAAACATTTTTAAAAATCTTCCTAGGGATGGGGAAGCCCTAAATGGAATATGAAACCCAGAAAAAAAACCAGACAGATATGACAATAGAAAAATTTCTATACTATAAACATATACCACCAACCACACCAAGTCAAGAGCGTCTGCAACGTGGAAAAGTGTCAATATTCTTGCTATATAAAAATTTATTGGGGGCCTCCCTGGTGGCGCAGCGGTTGAGCGCTGCGCTGTGGAGCTGTCTGTAGCGTCAACGCGAGTTCGACGCCCAGCCGGGGAGAATCCCACATGGCACGGCAGACCTCTCCTGCCTCACCCGCTGCTCCCCTCAGCAGTGTATTTCTGATCTGCCTATTCTGCTCCCCACTCTGTCTCTGGTGAACCCTCTCGCCGCCCCATGCCTCTGGCCTGTACCCCAGCTTGTATGTATAAATGAAGAAATCTTAAAAAAAAAAATTTATTGGGAGCCTCCCTGGTGGCACAACGAATTAGGCACAGTGCTGTGGAGTTGTCGGCAGCTGTGACGCGAGTTCGATGCCTGGCCGGGGAGATTCCCACACGGCGCAACGGACCTCTCCTGTCTCGCCCGCTGCTCCCCTCAGCAGTGTTATTTCGGTCAATCTGCCTGTTCTGCTCCCCACTCTGTTTCTGGTAAACCTTCTCACCGCCCCACACCTCTGGCCTGCATCCCAGCTTGTATGCAAAAATAAAATAAATCTTTAAAAAGAATTTATTGGGGGATGGGAGGGAAGGGGAGCCTCATTTGGGCTTTAGAAAACGAGTTAATTCACAAAAGAAAAATAGCTAATATTCTTTTTAAAGCTTAATCTATCAAAGAAACGGAAGTGTTGGGCAATGAGGCATCATATAAATTTTTCCCATTATTTAAACTGACAACTATTTAAAAAATTAGCAATTGGCAGCAACACAAATAGAATTCTTTTGTGCTAAGTACACAATCTTCCTGAAAGCAGTATGGCAATGAATACCAAATTTTAAGCACATACAATCACTATATTTTTAAAGAAATGATCGTAAAAGTAGATAAACATTAAATAATTTTCTTACAGAGAAAAGTTCCAAATAACAGAAAAGGTTCATGAGAGGACGGGTAGACTATATGGCAAACACACTGTTATACAGCCACTAAAAACAGTATGGAGGGTCTCCCTGGTGGTGCAAGGGGTTAAGGCTCAGCACTATGAAGCTAAGGGCAGCCACTGTAGCACAAGTTCGATCCCTGGCCAGAGAGCTT
>PVIJ01000335.1:278015-313317 GCA_004024925.1 Scalopus aquaticus
AAAAAAAAAAAAAAGAAAAACAGTATGTACGAATAAACATGAATTTTTAAAAAACAAGTTATATAGAAGAGTGTATTTTGCATGATCCCATTTAAATATAAAAATATATGTTCGAAAGTATAGTCACCGAATTATCCAGAAGGCTGACTCAGAACTATTCACTTTAAGACCTCTAGACTGTTTCTGTATTTTAGAAACAAGTATATTTAAGGAAAAATCTAACCGCTAGCCGTGAAATGACCTTTGCTCCTCATAAACAAGTGAATAAACAGGACTCTGTAAAGGTGATGGTGCCTGAAATGGATAGAAGGATCCTTTAAGTGTCTGATACGTCACCTTGCCAGTTAGGATACTGCAAAAGTCGCTACAGTCTGACCAAAAGCCAGAGGAAGTCAAAGGATGGCAGGATCCCGAGGGGACCTACTCCAGCACTTTCGATTTTAGGAAGTGGTGACCACAGTTACTAGTAACTCACTTGAGAACCATACTATGGCCCAAGGAGTCTACAATTCTATAGCTTCTGGCCCAGTGATTCAAACAGTGGGAGGAATTTACAGGTACTTTTTTTTTTAAGTCAGGAACACAACAGATGTGTGTGACTATGTTTCAAAGGTCACTCAAGGAATATTTTCAGCTCTTTCAAATGGTGAACTTTTGGGGAGAAACAAATCGGTCTAGGATCTCCCCTGAAGTCCCTGTCCTAGGGTAGGTAAGATATACATAAAATCCACAATACAAAATCATCTGTGGCCATCACAGGGACTTAATGAAGGATGTACAGGCTGAGGTGGCCAGAAAACGCTTTGAAAACAAAGCAGGCTGTGAGGGCGTCCAATGGCCTAGGGTAAGGACTATGGCGGTATGGTTTTGACTGTGGGGGTGGTAATGGTAACATGTATCTCGGGTATGAAACTATTCCCATAAGTCATGCACAGTGTTGTAAACTAATGTTACCTCAATAAAGGAATGGGGAGTGGGGGGACCTGGTGGTACCTTAGGCAGGGTGCCAAGAGACAGAACAGACATAGAGAGGGAGGAACCAAGCTGAAGAAAGCAGGAAACAAAGCATGACAAGGAAAAGGTAAGTAAAGCAACTCAATATGGAGCCTTCATCAAAAGGACAAAGCCAGGAAGACAAGCTGAAGACAATCTGTGCAGAGCCAAAACTAAGTGCAATGGAGAAAACGAGGTTCTGTGGACAGGGGAGGAACAGGACCCGAGGGAACAGGATCTGGGAGCACCGAAGACCGTCGGGTCTGGGCTGCAGCTGTTCCGTCGCCGTTGCCCGGGGCTACTCACGGAAGCAGCAGCACTGGGACAGCAGCCTGCACATGACAGTGTCCACGGAGTGCTGGGCCTGGTAAAGATGGCTGCATCGATGCCGCCGCGGGAGGAACAGCTGGTACCTCCAGTCACCAGCTCAAAGTCCCCCTCTTCCTCCCTGGAGCGCTAGCCTCCCTCACCCCAGGGGCCTTCTCTCTGTGCAGCTCCTTGTGGGGAAAGCAGAGAATGAACAGGCAGAACTTTCTGCAGGCCCATAATGGGCAAGGCCCACGGGCTGCCGGCCACTGATGACCCCCTCAGCCTTTTGGATCTACTCTAAACACTCACCAAGATCTGACATGCTTTGATGCCTGGTCCTTACACTATCTCTCCCACGCCTGCTCACTGACACCAGGAGGGCCTCTGGGGTAGGGGGGTGGGCTTGGTCTCTTACTCTCATTCCTGTTGCCCTAAACCCTGCAGGGGCCAGCTGCACCCCTGAGAGGTAGAGATGCATCCCAGGTCTTGGGTCAGGTTCTGCTCCTTTGTGTGACCTCACATTTTCCAGCTCTTTGCTACTAAAGTGATAAAACCAACCAGTTCTGGGGGTGTGGGTTGGGGAAGACTATACGGTTTTAAAGATCTGCTTTGCAGATGGGGAGATGGTGGTGGCTGTGCTGTGAGGCATCAGCAAGAAGTCTACAGAATTCCAGCCCTGAACACGGGGAAGCCAACAGAGGGCAGTTCAGAGTCAATCATTTCTTTCACACACACTTCTTGCAAAGGATATTTTACGGTACATGAACTGAAAATGTCACACTTATTTGAAAGAAACAGATTTCTTAGATGGGAAGGCGATTTGTGAGTAAAGGCGAAGGGCAATTTGGTATCCTCTTAACATTTAAATTACCAGCTGACTGAAACAAGAATCTACAAGGGCGGCAGTCTTTCCCCTAACAGCTATTACTTAATTACAACAAGGCAGCAGAACACTAGTACTATTTCCCAAATATTTCCAATTCTCTATTTTCCAGGTCCACAGGAGAATCACATTTCTTGGTCTCTTGTACAGTCTGACTCATTCTGGCCAGTGAGTTTTGTTAGCAGAAGTGACATGTCATTTCTGGGCTAGAGATGCAGTTTCTAGAGTTACACCCTCCAACAGCCCTTTTTCATTTTGCCAAACAGTCAACAATATTCTCTGCCATGGCTGCTCCTCAGTTGGGGTGAGAACAACGTAGAGCCCCCGGAAACCCACATGGTGCGTGCTACCTATGTCTTCAGACATTTGGAGGTCACTTTACTACTACTAGAGTAACAGAGTCTATGCAACCTGAGACTACCTAAAGTTCACTACCTGTAAATGTACATTTTAAAAGAAACAGAACAGTGAAAGCTTTCCTCTTTTAAAAAAGCACTTAACAGTGAAGGATGAAAGTCACAGAGACTCTTCTTCCATGGAAAATGCCATTCTACTCACCACTGTTACAGCTGAAGAAACGTCATCTGCCAACTTGCATTTTTTTTAAAGATTTATTTATTTATGCATACAAGAACTGGGGTGTAGGCCAGAGGTATGGGGGCCGGGGGATAGAGGATTCACCAGAGACAGAGTGGGGAGCAGAACAGGCAGATCAACTGAAGTACACTGCTGAGGGGAGCAGCCAGTGAGGCAGGAGAGGTCTGCTGCGCCATGTGGGAAGCTCCCCGGCCAGGGATTGAATACGTGCTGCAGTGGTCGTGGACAGCTTCACAGTGCTGAAGCTTAATCTGCTGCACCAGCAGGGAGGCCCCCAACTTGGAATATTAATGTTGGCTCCATCCGCACGGGGGGTGGCAAGGTTGGGGGTGTCCCTGACACTGACCCTGTCGTTTCCAGCTGTTTCCTCATCTGAAAAAGATGGTGACAATTCAAATGCTGCTTGGTTTGAGGTGTGAAACTTAAACAAGGTAGCAGTTAAGCTACAAATGTAAAGATATTGCTCATATATGCATATACTTTGTTTCAGGCATCACTTGCATGGGAGGTAGGGAAAAAAGCGAAACCAACATTTAGCGTTAGTCCACGCCTTGAAGAGCAATTCTTGTTAAGAGGACTTTGCAGCCCAGAGCAACAGAGGCTTGAATACGATGTTCTCAGGCTTTCTAGATGCAGCTACCCAACCAAGAGTCAGAGTCCTCAATAAGAGACCAGGAAGATGGTAACTTTTTTCTTTTTCTATTTTCTTTAGCTATCTGGTAAACAGACAATTACACAGTATTACTGTCAGTAGGTCAACACTTTTGCTATCTCGAGCATTTGCCCAGTAAAACAGATTGCCCACTAGCTGCGAAGAGCAGCCCACAGTGGGTTAGCTGGCTAAAGATGAAACCCAAATTAACTGCTCTTTCTTCATCCCATTCCCCAAAATCAGCTCCTACTTTTACCCCGTGTTAAAAAAACTTCTGAGAAAGCACCTCTTTAAAGAGGTTAAGTTTAACACTTGTGTTTCAGAACCTGTAGCAGCATTAATCTCTTAATGTGTGTTTCTCTAGGCAAATTACATCAATGTCATCCCTTATTCATACTTGGGGGTACCACCTACCTTACTCAACAGGATTGTGAGGGTCAAGTGAGAGGATTATGCCCCATGTAGCCTTGCACCATCTAGTGAAGCATCAACCCTTCAACGTGGCATTGGAGGCCTGAGTTTTGTTAGCAGAAGTGACATGTCATTTCTGGGCTACAGATGTAGTTTCTGGAGTTAAACCAGTGAAGTCTCCAAACATAAAGTCATTCCCCAATTGGAGTACAGCAGTCCCTTCTTCTGCCTGACCATTCCCTACCTCCATCAATGGCTTATGAAGCTGCTTCCGACTGTGATGCTTTCCCAAGCCCCAGTCTCGCCTGCATATCAGTTGATCCAAAAATCCACTCAGCACCTACCTAACTCAGTCCCAAAACAACCCTGGCATTTTCTTCAAGCTATTTTTATGAATCATCTGCCCTGTTTTTACAATTATTCTTAAACCCCCAGTGCTCTCATTTTATTGTCCCCACAGCTGCCAGCACTGTTTTCTTATACTGGACAATTAAAATCTGTCCAATGAATACAGAACACGAATCCTACCATTCAGGAAAGCTATACATACTATTTATTGGTCCAGAGGCACACTTACAAAAGCCAGGTTAGAAATGGAAAAATTGTTAAGTTTACTAAATAATACTTCAAGATCTATCATAGAATCAGGATTCATCCCTGCCTTCAAAGACTTTAAAACAGGGGATGAAAAAGTTATAATAATTCCCACCAAACTAAGGTCTAAAGTGGATATACAAAGCTGAGATGACTCAGACAAAAAGCTGGAGGTCAAACACCAATATCCAAATGGCCCTTCAGAACGTGCAAAACAGACCTATTTCTAGCACATGCATGAGGAAATTTTAACCCAAATGTCAGACCAAAGAACAGGCTGAATGAAAACACTATCTTGCATGGCTAGATTTATACCTCACAGAAGATACTGTAGGGACAATTCCACTGCCAGGTGTGGGCCCAGATTACAAATACAGAAAGTAACCTACAAGGGCACCTATGAAGGGCTGACTGCTGACTTAAACCGAAGCCAATCTGCTTTCCCAGCCCCAAGAGATGAAAGGAACATTTACAGACTGTGTCAAAATATGGCACGTTTGGCTCCAGAAAAAACCTCACCTCAAGAAAATATGCTTCAAGACAGAAAATAACAAGTGTTAGCAAAGATGTGCAACATCAAGACTCCTCACACTGTTGGCGGGAGTGTAAACTGGTACGTTTGAAAACCGGCAGTATCTACCTAGTGTAACGGCACCCTTACGGGACAGGTCGCTCCCCCTTAGCCCCATCAGGTTGAAGTCCTAAATCCCAGCACCTCGGTATGTGCCTGTTTTTGCAGATAGGACCTTTAAAAAATTAAAGTTAAATGAGGTATGCGAGCAGAGCCTGACCCACATGACCGATGTTCTTATAAGACAGGATGAGGATACAAACATGGACAGGAGACAGACGAGGGGAAGACAGCGAGAGATGGCCATCCATGAGTCTCAGAGAGGGGCCTTGGCAACAAACAACCCTGCCCAATACCTTGACCTCAGACTCAGAGTCAACAAAATTATGACAAAATTAAATTTCTGTTGTTTTAATTCATCCAGTCTGTGGCAAACAGTAGCTCTGCCAAACTTTTAGATAAAGACCCTGAAACTCAGCCTTCCCACGCCACAGTAGTAACTGAACAGAAATGTGGACACATCAGGAGACACAGACAAGAATATAAGAATGTTCATACAGCACTACTGCTAACAGTTGGAAGCTACCAGCCACCCAAGTGCCCATCAACAATTCAGTAAGTGCATGATGGTGTATCACACGATGGAACACTGCTAAACGACTGAAATGGACACAACTGCACTGAACACAAAATCTCACAAACGAGTGAAAAGAAAAACAAGTACTAAAGAATATATGATTCCACTTACACAAAATCCAAATCAGGCAAAATTACAGCATCAGCAGATTCATTTCCCTGAGGAGTGACCGTAATAACTTGAAGGAGGCACACAGGAGTATCTACGTTTATGGCAATTTTCCAAGTTGTCCAGTTAGCCATGCACTTTTCTATACATGTTCTACTTCAAATTCAAAGTTCACTAAAACATAGAAATGATGAGTTACTTTAGAAAAAGGGCAAAAATAAATGAATAAATAACGATAAGGGGGACACTTTACTTAACCATTGTCACCATGGCAAATAAACCTTATTCTGAAATTGGATGCATCAAGCTCTTTACGTGTTGACATTAAACAGCTGAAATATGCAGTCAGTCTCATGATTCCCAGGAGATGATCGCCAGCTCCTCATGACTGACAGTCTATTAGGAGAGGTCTCACAGGTCAAAGAATCCACACCACTCCACCCTTAACTTCTCACACTACAATTTTTGGGTTCAATTTCATTGAAGAATTTCACTCATTCACAGGAAGAAAATAACCAGTTAACACTTCGGTCTTTCTGTGGGTAGTATGGAATTGCAAAAGAGAAATGTCATTTTAAATAAAGGTAATGGAAGAAAGACACATTTTTAAAGGCCATCATGTACACTCAAAAGAGCATCAGAAAGAGCACCTCACCATGTTTGAGCAGACCTAGATTAGTCCTAGGAGCTGGACCTCAGCTATCTGAAGCAGAAATACACAACTGGTTTTCCTCTAAGTTTGAGATTAAGAGTTGCTGTGAGCACCAATGAAATCCTATGTAAACTGTAAGCACTGCACAAATATTAAAAGACATTTAAAGGCAAATACTGTGTAGAAAGGTTTCTACAAAACATTAATGCTCTTTAATAACTGGCAACTAAATGGCACAGGTCAGAGGATTTAATAGAGGTCTGCCTAGAAGACCCAGGATTATTTGGGCGTCCCCAGACCCCTAAGTCTTGGAGAGTTGTTAGTACACTGACTAAATGCCAAACTCGTTACTACCATACGTGAGATGCTATTTTTCATAAAGCCTATGTTGTTAAGATTGCGTTTGTTTAAAGGTTAATTCATATTCACTTGGTCATGTTCTCTCTAACAGCACACTGTAAAAGAAGGGAATTTTTAATTAAAATCACACACAACCACTGGAAACCCCTGAATCACTACTGACTTCACAATGTCATTCTTGAAGGGTTCTCTGGGTTGGATAATTCCAGGAAAGCCAGTACCAAGAAGCAAGCCATCTTCACTTGAAAGGGTGAGGAGAAAGAGGAAAGAAAGCTCCTTGCCCCATAGATCACACGGACAAGCCCGACAAGGTCACTGGTACCCTACACGGCCCAGGTTCCCAGGCCTCCCTTCACATGCTTCCTCAGGTTTGCTCTGTCCCCACAGCCAGCAGGCCCAGGCAAAATGGACAACAGAATCAGTCACACTGATCTCCACAGCAGTGATGACATCACCAAAGCAGGGAGCCAGGGCGAGGCCTGAGGTTCCCTGCATCACACACTGCATCTTCAGGCCAGCGAGCACGCAAGGCCAACACTGCGCTTACTGGGACCAACTCCCAAGCTCTCTTCCTCCCCCACAGAGACAGTTTGCAAGTAGCTATTCTTAAATTTGTTTTTTTGAAATCACAGCCTGGGAGTACTAAAACTGAAACTAGTCAGAGGCACTGCTAAGAAGCCTGTTCTGATTTCACCTACCACATCACTTTTACCTTTGATTCACAAATCACACTGACCACAATCACCATCAAGCAATCTTTAAATAAAATGTAACTAGTTTTTCCATGTTTGATGTCATATGTGGGAAGGAAAAAGCAGAGACTATAGGGAAGATGTGAGAACAAATAACTGAAGAGATCAACATACTGCAAAATGTTTCTGCAGCAAACTGCAGACAGGAACAGAGAGCTCTATTAGATGATATAAACAGGTAAGTGTTTGATAACACATAGGAATGGATACCCCAGAATACAAAGGCAACCTTACGTGGGAGGTAAGAGTCAGCAAAAAGTCAGTAGCCTCAAATTTAAGGGGGGGACAGCGGAAAGAGGGGGGACGCAATTTTGAGAGTTTCTGTTTCCTTCAGAGGGTGACGTGAGTGTGTCAACGGGAATCACTGGTTAGCCTCACTCAAGGCAAATCCTGAAAACCTTGCTGACAACTCCCAGTCCAAGTCGTCTCAGTGATATTTGTTGAATTACATGTAAGGAGAATTATACAATTTATCATAGGCTTGATATTTTAAATATCTGCACCGAATCTCGGCAAGTGCAGTATGCAAGACTGCTATCACAGATGTGCAGTCTGGGCTTGCTGCGCCTTTGTGCAGAAAGGCAAGCACCAAATATAAGGGCAAAAATATTAATAGTGTACATCTTTGGAGATTTATTAAAAGCTAATTAAATAGCCAAAACATTTTTGCTTCACTTGGCCTGGGGGCAGGAATCTGATTCAAAGCCACACATTACTATAAAGCAGGGCTCTATTGGGGCTTGCGGGTTTAGGCACAGTTGGCACAAATTTGAGGTGCACCCACCCACACACACACACACACACACACAAGTCCCGAGAGGTTGCTAACAATTACTTGGAGGGAAATACTAATAAAACTATTTTTAGAGTGTCTTGTACATTCCACCCTTTTGTTTGTTTACTCACGCAGTTCCATATCACGTGCAAAACACACCCACATTTAAAGGGGAGCAAGAGCCTTTGTGGGAGATGGATGTCAGGGGGTTTTATCTAAGGCGGTACTGGTACTGTGACTGGCAGGCGATACATTAAACTGTCTCCATCAGCTGAAGAAAAATCTCCAGCATGCCAAATGTGCCTTTGCTCAAACAGCTCTGCAACAGCTAACATTTGGGGTACAAACTGGCAATCATACAATTTCCCTCTTGAGTGAACAAAAAAAAGTCACCAGAGCAAAAGAACAAATTTTGTGCTGAAGGTTACTCTTCAAAGGGCATGATCAATTAGAAACTGCACTATTATCTTCTAAACTTTCTCCAAGAGCAGCCCGCAGAAATGCTGTTAAAATTACAAAACTTTTAAGTACCCAGAACACACCAGACTGATTACTATGGATTCACTTGCAGAGATGAGAAACAACTTCTCTTTCCCAAAACCTTAAGTTATGCCTCCAAGTCACCCCACGACAGGACTCCTGGCCATGATCACTCACCATTGTTAAATTCCTTGAGGTCAGAAACCAAGCCGGGCTCCCTGAGTCAATATTCCACAATGCCTGATACATGGCTGCTACTCAAAACATTTGATGAACGAGAAGGTGCGCATCATTACTTCCTCTAAACACAAACATTATTGAAGGCTACCTAAGCCTCTGATACTTATTACTCACAAATATCACAGTAGATGGCAAATTTAAAAAGGGATCAGAACACAACAGGGTTGGAAGCGCTAAGCTTTATTTTAGCATGGGCTGTATCTTCAGAACTACTCACAACTCATTTTCCAGTTCTAAGACTCAAGCCTGAATAAACTCTCCCAAGTCTAAAAAGAGAAACATACGAATAGAAGACTTTATTAATCCATAGATGAGAAGTCATACGGCTAATCAGCTGCTTAAGTCACAAGGAAGAGACAAGAGCCTGTTCTTTGGGAATCCAAAGAGAAGATACAGTATTTTCAACAGCAAAAAAACCACCAGCTAAACACCCTTAAGGTTTAAGGCAGGTTCACATGGGAGGCTTGTCCAGTATAACTCACTTGACAAGATTTGGGTAACAAAAAATTTCAAATCTCAGGTAAGTTAACTGCGCCTGAATTCAAGACTTCTTAGTTTAATGGCACACAACAAAAATATGTTAAAAGTCACAACTGCAAAGAGAATAGCTAATGATTTTAAGGTAGAAATAATGTTACCAGAAGAGGCTTCCAAATGACATCACTGGAAAGAAAGGAGGAAGAGAGGAGTAGGTACCAGGTGGCAAAAGATAAATCACAAGTTTCAGAGGCATCTGCAAGTAATACAAGCTAGAGACTGAGCAGTGCTGTCGAGTCTGACTGAGGGGGCTTATATTTTCCACTCTTTAATTATGAGCTGTGTGACCTTGGACAAATGACTTACCCTCTCTGTTCTTCGATTTCCCTAACTATAAATGGGAGCAATCACGGAACTTCAGTGGATTGTTCTGAGAATTAAACATAATAATCTGTGTAAAGGTCTTACCAAGCTGCCCAGCATACAACAAGCGCTGAAACATTCGCTATCATTATTCTCAGTATTCCCACTTTTTCAAAGCATTATTGTGCCAAGTCGAAATGAATGATGCGAGAGATCCGATATTCAAACACAGCTCTACAGTCAACCACAGACTTTCCCCCAAGAAGTTTGAAAACTTCTTCCAGTATTTACCATAACGTGCTTAGGATCAAAAAAAGCTCCCTGTGTCCCAGAGCCAGAGGCGTCTCACTTCCATACAAATGTTTGAGGTAAGCCCAGTGCACGTGACCTGACTCACTGTCTTGACTCAGTTGCCATCGTCGGGGAGCCTCTCTCACTAACAGGATCAAGCTATCCGACTGAAGACAGATGGAAAAGTGGCTCAGCCCGGGAGCCTGTCAGCAAAGCCTTAGAGGGCGGCGGCGCCTGGGCCAGCGAGCCCGACACCGCCGCAGGAGGGGTCGGCTCCGACACCCCAAGGAACTCAATTGGCTAGTGTGTCCCGCCACGGCGCAGGGCCCTCGGTGCCCAGCAGTCACCCAAGTCAAAAACACCACCCCCCCGGTTCGGGTCTGGACTTCACCGGTAAACAAGGCGTCGGTGACCGTCGGCCTGGGGTCGGCAGCCCGGCCAAAGGTTACCCCGGGAACCTCTGACCTCTCCCCGGCCGAGCGTGGTCCTGGCCCGCCCCCGGGTCATCAGTGATGCGAGTTTCCCCGTGAGGCCCGAACCGGGCCCAGAGCCTGCCCGAAAGCGGGACGACGAGAGGCCCTGGCGACAGAGGGGTTGCGGAGGGGGATGGGACCAGGCCGCCAGCCGGCCTGGGCCCGCTGCTTACCGCGGCCGCTCCGCTTGGGGCTCCTGGCCGGGCGCGTCGCGAGGGCTCCCGCCGAAGAGGAGATGCAAGGGAGGACGGGGCACAGGAGAACTCCAAGTTCCGGGTCCAGCGGACTCCTCGGCTCGCTCCAAGCCTCCAACGCCGCCGACGCCGCCTCTGGCTTTATGGCCAAGACTCGGGCTCGGCTCCCACTTCCGCCTCCGCCACCGCCCCGAGCGGAAGTACCTGTCACGAGACGCTCGACGCCAAGGCTGCGGGGGAGGAGCTCCGCCTCCACCGGCGTCACGTTCCGGTCGCCCCTGGCCTGAGCCTGCGTCACGTGGTGCAAACATGTCTGCTCCCAGGCGGTGGTTGCCATCTTTGAGTCTCGTACAAGGAACAGGACGACACCATGTTGAACCCACAGATCGATGCTTCAGCAGTTCCCCGTTTCCCCCGAAATAACGGGCCGAGAGGACGAAGGTAAACTGGTCCTTCGGTAGTGTTCCTCTCCAGAAGGCACTGATCAGTCAACCAAGAGGTGCTACTGTGTGCCCCCCGTTCTGTAGGATCAACAAAGCTTGCTTTAGGAATGGGCTAATTTCTTAGGGCGATCTCTTGAGTAGTGAGAGACGAGAGTGGTTATTTGACAAACCTAACCGTGGGATGAGGAAGGATACCTATATTTACTGAGCATCTACTGTGCATCTTTGGATCATCTTCACTTATCCTTTCTTCAAGGAAAGATGATTTTGCCATTTTGCAAATAGGGTACTGAGAGCCAGCACGGGTCACCTGACCTAGTTCACACAGTAAGTGGTAGAAGATGCGGACGACTGTCCGACGTCAAGGTGGATGTATGTAACACTGCATGTTACACTGCATGTAACAGCAGCAATGCTGTGGCAGGGTGCTAGAGACACAGAGGTTAAGTTAGACGCTACCAGAACACTTCCTGTGGCAAAAGAGATAGTCCAAGAAAATGGAAAAGAGCTCAAGGTTCTCTTAATTGAATATTAAAAACTTTCATAAAGTTGCATCTTACAGATCTCTTAGGAGGGTGGGGCATTTTCCCAAGCACCAGCCACATCTAAATTCCTTAATATCCATTCATGACTTTATCTCCATCTTCGGCATAATTTTCTTCTCTCAGTTTTTTGCTGTCTCAATTCATACATACACCTTTCTCTCAATTGCATGCTCCAAAAACCTTGAAATCATACTGCTCTACTGGTTGAATAGTGACCCCAAAAATGATATATGTTCTGCAACCTAGGTATATGACTCAATTTGGAAAAAGGTGATTTGCAGATACCCTAATTAAGGTCTCAAGGATGAAATAATTCTGGTTTACCGTAATAGACTCTAAATCCAATGATATGTGTCCTTACATGAGAGACACAGTACAGGCACTGAGAAGAGAAATCCATGTGAAGATGGATTTAGACATTGGAGTTAGTAGTCACAGGTCAAGGAATGTTGAGAGAAGCCGGAAAGGGAGGCAAGGAGGGGGAGAAGGCATCTTGATTGTGGACTTCTGATTTTAGACAATGTATTTCTGTTATTTTAAGTCACCAAGCTTGTAGTAATTTGTTACACCTGTCCTAGGAAACTCTTTGAACTCCCTTCTCGATCCCTTGTACCCCTCATCCACAGCTTTCAAAATATATCCAGAATATAACTTCTGACTGTGCTGCTACAACCTGGTCTGAACCTCCGTCATTTATCACCCAGATTATTACAACAACCTTGATTTACTGCTTCCATTCTGTCCCACCAGTTTTCAAAACAGCAGCCAGAGTAATTCTATGGAAATATCAAAATCATGTTGTCCTCCTGCTTCTTATAAAGACATTACAAGGAAAACGTCTTACCTTATTTGGTCCCCAAATACCTCTCTGGCCCTTCTGATCAATCTGCTCAAAGTGTATTAGTTTGGAGAAGGCGTGTGTGTGTGTGTGTGTGTATAACTCAGGGTTTTGCAGTTATAGTTCTTGGTTTGGAAAGCTCTTCCTTCAGATCTCTGCACAGGCACTCCTTCACTTTACTTAGGTCTTAACTTAAATGTCATCTCCTTAGTGAAAATGGCCTTACCTGTTATAAACTTAAGTTCCCTTTCCTATCAAAGCACACATAAAACACCCACTTGCTTGCTCCTTTACTACTATTTTGTTTCTTTTTATTGCCCGTTTATTCTCTTATTGTCCATCTCTCCTCCAAAACAGCAGTTACACAGAAGGAGGTATTTTTTGTCTGTTTCATTCATTACTATAGCTCTGATTCTTAAAAAAGTACTGGACACAGTGGGTGCCCACTGAGTACAGTTTACTGAGTACTCAGTGGAATGGAAAGTGGAAATAGTCTCAAGGATCAAAAATTATGATAATTCTACCCCATTCTGCAACCACTCAATAAGCTAGGTTGAAGATAAGTATCAACTAAAGAATTCAAGAGAAGGCAGAGCGTTAAAATAGTGAGCCTTTCCACTTATAAGAATGTACTGAGAAGGTTATTCAGATACAGATCTGTACTTATTTTAATGGACAAGAAATGATGACTCAAAAGAAACCCATGTGCCAAAAGGGAGGAGTTAAGAATCATTCTCAAGAAGCAGGGTTGGACACCAATGAAAAAAGATGTACCCAATTGGATTTCAGAGTTGCAATGACCCAGTGGTAGCTATTTTGCTCCTGTTGTTTCCCTTTTAACCTAAGTGTAAATCTGGCTATCTTCTGCTTGTCAATTCTGTATTTTGGGCCTGTGGAGAGAAGAAAACATGTCTCCAGCTCACAAGTCTTCAGATCAAGAGTACTCAAGGAGCTGTTCTTGAGGAATCATAACTGAGGAGCTTTATCTACAGCTGGACCTAATTTATATGACAAGATCCATATGAGGCAACACTGTAGTGGGATGAGACTTTTAGAGTCCTCTGAAGAAGGTGAGTATATTTTGCACACAAAATAAACATAATTTAGGGGCCTCCCTGGTGGCGCAGCGGTTGAGCGCTGTGCTGTGGAGCTGTCGGCAGCAGTGATGTGAGTTCGACGCCCAGCTGGGGAGGATCCCACATGGTGCGGCAGACCTCTCCTGCCTCGCCCGCTTCTCCCCTCAGCAGTGTATTTCTAATCTGCCTGTTCTGCTCCCTGCTCTGTCTCTGGTGAACTCTCTCGCTGCCCCACGCCTCTGGCCTGTACCCCAGCTTGTATGTATAAATAAATAAATCTTTAAAAAAAAAAAAATAAACATAATTTATGTCCAAAGATGGACTATGGTAGATTAACCATGGTGGTAATTCTTTACTCTTTCCTTTTGAGATATGTGATCTGTTTTCCATCCTTTTGAATCATGGTTGTCATATGGACTTTTTGACCACTAAAATGTAGCACAAGAGGCATCATGTGATTTTCTTTTTTTTTAAGATTTATTTATTTATGCATACAAGAACTGGGGTGTAGGCCAGAGGTATGGAGTAGTGAGAGAATTCACCAGAGACAGAGCGGGGAGCAGAATAGGTGGATCTTCCGAAGTATACTGCTGAGGGGAACAGCGGGCGAGGCAGGAGAGGTCTGCTGCGCCATGTGGGAAGCTCCCTGGCCAGGGAAAGAACTCATGCTGCAATAGCTGCATACAGCTTCATAGTGTAGAGACTTAACCCGTTGCACCATCAGGGTGACCCATCATGTGATTTTCATTGCTAGATCATAAAACGCCTTACAGCTTTCACCCAGAACTCTTGATTCTCAGGTAGTAGAAGCACCTCCTCAGAAACAAGCCTCCATTCTGTGAGAAGCCCAAACCCATGTAAGTGTTCTTAGCAGCAGCACTAGCTGAGCCCCAGTAGGCAGCAAGAACCAACTACCAGCCATGTAACTGAGCCATTTGGAATGTCCATCCAGTATGAAGCCTTCAAATGACTGCAGTCCCAGCCGAAAACTGGTAGGCAATGTAAGCTCCCAAGTAAGAACTACTGAATTGAATCCAGACAACCTAAAGAACCAAGAGATGCTAATAAAATTTTTATTTAAGCCAGTACATTTTGGTGTGCTTTGTTATACCTCCGTAAATAACCAGTATAGGGCTTATAAAAATGAAGGAGAGAGGAACAGTTATGTAAAAGACCTTTAGTTGAAAAGGTTTGGCTTGAGAACAGATCTTACAGAGTTGTTGGTTAAGGGAATGACATGACCACAGTTTTAAGAGTCCTCCAGTAACTTGTCTTATTGGAGGGGAAAAGGGAAGAAACTTAAACTGGGACTGTATGTGTGGCTGGGCAGGAATTATGACATTGATCCATAAATACAACTCACGCAAGAGTTTGTCACATGAATGGGACATGCACAAAACCTGGTGCTGTTAGGATGAACTTGAGAGGTCAGAGGGACAAAGAGAACATTAGGTCCTGTGGTGGGGCAGATTGGAGGAGGTTAGGAGTGAGAAGTTCAGTTCTGCCCATACTGAGAAAGAATCTCTGTGGGACATCCAAGTGGAGAGGGGACATTTAGATATATTGGACTGAGGCAGAGATGAGGTTGTTGAATTTCGGGTTCCTCGGAGTAGCGTAAGAGATTTAAGAGTATGGGCCTCCCTGGTGGCGCAGCGGTTAAGCGCTGCGCTGTGGAGCTGTCGGCAGCGGCGATGCGAGTTCGACGCCCGGCTGGGGAGAATCCCACATGGTGCAGCAGACCTCTCCTGCCTCGCCCGCTGCTCCCCTCAGCAGTGTACTTCTGATCTGCCTGTTTTGCTCCCCACTCTGTCTCTGGTGAACCCTCTCGCCGCCCCATGCCTCTGGCCTGCACCCCAGCTTGTATGTATAAATAAAAAATAAATCTTAAAAAAAAAAAAAGAGATTTAAGAGTAGAGGGAGGTGAAAGTAATGGGAATAGATGTGAATAAGATCACCATGGAGAAAGTGTTTCATTCTTTCAATAAATTATTTACTGAGATTCTGTTACATACTAGGCATTGTTAAGTGCTGAGAACACAAGAAAAACAAAGACTCTGCTCTCAAGGTCCTGCTTGCTAGAGAACATATAATTAAACAGATGCATGCATTTTCATGTAAATGAAAACTTCATTCAAATTTTCATCAAGGCAGAAGTGGTTAAATAAAGTATGATACATCCAATCAATGGAATATTATTCAACTGTTAAAAGGAATGGGACTTCTCCATATACAAATGTGGAAATATCTCCAAGGATACCGTTAAGTGATAAAGCAAAATACAAAAAGTATACACCATTTTTTTAAAGTGAGGCTGGAATAATAAAAGACTTCAGCAATTAGAAAAAGTGATGTATCCAGATTTAACCAGAGAAAAATTTAACCAGACCGTGAGTGATTAGAATAAGTTTATGGCCAGGATTAGACCTTAAGCAATTGTGGCAGTTGGTAGACAGTCTGTGCAGACTGTTGCTTCCATATTCAGTATTGAACCCAACATCAGTCACTACCAGTCAGCTAGGCCAGCAGTCAGGAAGAAAAAAGATGGATGCGGCTAGAACAATGACACGCTGGACTCCATGAGGATAACGGTATAGAACCCATAGAACAAATTGGAACCCATATCTGTCTCAGCACGTCTACCTTCAATGCCATTGAGGTTGGGAGCTGGAGAAGATGTGGGTCTGGTTGCTGCCCTAAGCCAACAATACCAGCACACAGTGGGACCATGCTTGCCCTGCCCCCGTGATGGGAACGCTGCGTGATGCTCAGAGTGTAAACAATGTGACTGCTACTTCACTTTGGCCTTCCAAATATCATGCAGATGTCTCTTATGACCAATGCGAATATAGAACCTTATAGAGAAGAGAATTCTGGGCAATGTAGCTCCAGTTTTAATTGACACGCTATAAAACCACTACAGGGGCCTCCCTGGTGGTGCAAGGGGTTAAGTCTCAGCACTGTGAAGCTATCCACAGCCACTGCAACATGAGTTGAATCTCCCGCCAGGGAGCTTCCTATATGGTGCAGCAGACTTCTCCTGCCTCACCCACTGCTCCCCTCAGCAGTGTATTTCAGTCGATCTGCCTGTTCTGCTCCCCACTCTGTCTCTGGTGAACACTCCCGCCACCCCACACCTCTGGCCTGTACCCCAGCTTGTATGCATAAATAAATAAATCTTTTAAAAAATGCAGCTTTTGAAAAATAATAATAATAAATAAAATAAAATGAAACCACCACACCAGATGAATGAGGTAGGGATGGCAGCTAAATTTCCAGTGCAGCTCTTTCATATTGTCTTTAAGTTTTAACCATGAGATTACATGAAACATTTAAATAAAAATTCATTAAAGTAATAAAGTGGGTACCTATGATAAACTGGTGTTCTGGAACAGTGATGGAGGTTAGAAGAGAGGTGACACTGGCAACAACGAAAGGCTCTTTGACGAACAGAGGCCTGTTGATGAGACAGAGCCAGCCTGTTGCGAAAACCTAAGCAGATAATATGACAGGAAACAGAAGGGCAAAAGCGTTGGGCAGAAACAAGGTGTCTTGTTCAAGGAACAGCAAAGAGGTCAGTGTGGTGGGAGCAGAATGAGTGAGGGAGAGAGTAGAAAGAGGACCTGGGAGAAATGGGTGGGGCCAGATCAAATGGGACCTGGCAGGTCATGGAAGCTCTTTGGGACAAACAGCACATGTGAGGAGAAGCACAGTGTGTGCGTCTGTGTGTGACTGTCTCCCAGTGGCTTGCCCTGCGGAGCCTTCCCTGGCCACCACCTTTTCTTCATCTGTTCCCACCACAACCCCAGAACCCCAGAGGAGCGCCACCATAGCCCCAAGCCACAGCTCGCTTGATGTCCACTTAAACACCTGTAGGCTGGGG
The DNA here is from genome assembly GCA_004024925.1 of Scalopus aquaticus. Classification (NCBI taxonomy): domain Eukaryota; kingdom Metazoa; phylum Chordata; class Mammalia; order Eulipotyphla; family Talpidae; genus Scalopus; species Scalopus aquaticus. The sequence continues at coordinate 295,610 of PVIJ01000335.1, forward strand.
GGCTCCTCAAGGGCCAGCTCCTGCTCTGCTCTGCACAGCGTCACCACCATGCCACTGGGGATCGACAAACTTCACCACGTGACTGGACCATTCACAGTAAAGCAAGAGGTTGACATCTTCTCTGTGACACGGCTTTAGGTGGTTGATGAAGTTCTCTGGGGGTTGCTATTTATACATGGCCAGCTTTGCTCAAAGCTTCCTCCTTTGGCAGTTTATATTAATCTGGGAGTCACTGGGGGGCTGTCCCTCTAGCCTTCCATTCTTGGCTACTTGCCATGAATCCCAGCACCCAGGCTGAACCCCTGTGTCTCGGAGCCACTCACTCAATTCTCTGGGCCTTAATTCCTTATTCTAACAGGGTGTTAATCCTGATTGCCCTTCAGCATCTGTGGGTTCCTTCCCTTCTCCTCTCCTGTGGACTGTGTCCCCCTGGCTCCACTTCAGACCACCGCACTTGACCGTTTCAGACTTTGTGCTTCAGACTAACAAGCACCATGAGGACAAGGTGCTCTCCTCTCAGGTAACCTTGTCTACAGCTCTCCCTGACTCCATTATGACCATGCTGACCATGCCGTGGACGGTTCATGCTGCCTTTATCTACTAACTCACACACCTCTCTGTGGGTACCTCTCATGTCCGTTGTTGAGAACGGCCCTCTCGTAGCCTTGAAGGCTCCCCATCATCTGGCCTTCCCCATCTTTCATTTATTTATTCATTCAACAAACCTGCTTGAGTACTTATGGGCATTGTTCTAAGCACTGAAGAGAGAATAGTGAAAACAGACAAAAATCCCTGACCTTGTGGAACTTCCATTTGTGACTGACTTATGTAAATAAGTGAACTAGATAGTGTGTCAGATGGTGACAAGTATGACATCGAAAATAAAGCAGGGGTGCAGGTGGTGAATGACCCTACTCTCAGCTAGTCTCTCCCAGTCAATGCTTGTGCCATGTAGCTTCTTCTTGATCTCAAAGGCCTCAAACTTGTTCTTGCTGTTCCCCTTCCAGTTCCACTCTCTGGGACAGCCATGTCCCTTCCTCTCCCCAAAGATCTTTACACGGCTGAATCTTTCTGACCATTTGAGTCTTAAATGACACTATGGGGTCACCCTGTCTTATGCTATTTCACAGTTACTCTCTGTCCTAGAACCTTGTTACCTTGGAACGTTTTCCCCACAGGACCTCTCTCAGAAACCATCCTCTGTAATGACTTACTTGTCCATTGTTTCTCATCTGATATTTTTGGCTTCCTGAGAACAGGGGCCTTGTCTGTGTGCTTTAATGCTGCAATTCTAAAGCCTGGAACAGAGGCTGAGACATACTAGGCATCAATCATTGATTGAATGACTGATAAATTCATTGCCCTCCTGTCACCCTACACCTCTCCTTTCACATAACGAACTCCTATTTTTCCTTTAAGACTAGTTTGGCGAGAAGGCGTGAGTAAACACACCGTTACAAAACTGGAGTAGGCAAGGAAGCACTAGCTGCTATAACAAATAGGCCTCCAAATGCTAGATCGTAAACAAAAGAGATGCAGGTGGCTTTCTTCCATATGCTGATGTTGGGGTACTGGGCACTTTTCACCTGTGACAGCACCATTCCCAAGGGTCTTGTCATTGTCTAATTATAGTTGGGGGCAGAGAGGACAAACTGCATGGAGACAGAACATCCGCTTCTTAAATGTCTGGTATGGATGTGACACCTGTCGCTTCTGCTCACATTACATTAGTGAGCGCCAGGCATAGGGAACACCTAGACAAAAGGGGGATGGGGAAACGGGGTAGTGGGTTTGGCAGTTACCTCCCGACAATACCTATGTTCAATGGAAGAGAGAAAATAAACTGGTGGGCACCTTTTTGCCTCCGCCACAAATACAGCATGAGAAATACTAGATAAAGAAAGCAAAGGAGGTAGGGTAGCCCAGGAGAGGCACTGGATGTAGTTTAGGAGACAAAGTAGTCAAGGAGGGCTTCCCAGAGGAGGCAGAGTTAAGGTGACCCATGAAGAATGAGTAAAATCTCCTGAGCAAAGGAAGAAGGAGGTTATTGCCCATAAAGGACAACTGTGTGCAAAAGCTTAAAGAAGCGAGAACATGTCATAACTTATTCCAAAAACTGCTGATGGTTCAGTATTCTGAAAGAACAGTTAGAAGGAAGGAAGCAGAAGCAGCAAGGAAACCCAAACAGAAAGCCCAGGTCATGGTAGGTCGTGAATGCCTTTGATCTGGATCTATTGACTGAGCCTTTTCCTGTTTTCCTGTTATTGACAATCAAGGTCCAAAACCGAGGACAAAGAGCACTGAGGACCTCATGTTTTAGGATGATTAAGGACAACTGTGAAGACTGGGGCAAGAATAGGCCCTGCCCTGGGAGTGTACAGAGAAGTGGCAAGACTGGCCCTACCGCGATCACTCGTGCTCCCTCCTCTCCACCCCCAAGGGTGAGCAAAGGTGTGGGAGCAAGAGCGGGAGCCCACACAGTCACCACTGGGGAGTACTGGGCTTCTTCCCTCCCCCATCGCCACCAAAGTGAGGGGGTTTCTACGAGACTTAGTCTTAAAGCTGGGTGGGGCAGGAGCTACAGGCAGGATTGATGAGTCCCAGGACCCTCTGATGAGGCAGCTGGTGTGTTGATCCTACCCTCTGCCTCCCTGAGCAGGCACAGGGGAGAGGCGTGGAGATGGGAGGATGCTGCAGGGAAGCCCCTGCCGTGTTCCTAGTGAGGCAAATGCACAGGGCGTTCCGGTGTCAAAGGGAAGGTGCAGAAGGGCGTCAGACTTGAGTCACTGTATTAGCTATTGATTGCCGCAAAACAAAATACCCCAAAACTTGGTGCCTAAGCCAACAGCCGTTTATGACCTCATCATTTCTGTGGGGTCACTGCAGACAGAACATTTCCCGAATGATTTAGCTCCACTTGGTGATATCTGGGGCCTCAGCTGAAAGCCTCCAAGGCTAGGGGCAGGAATCAGCTGAAGGCTTGCCTGGGGCTGGAGAATCTGCTTGTGGCGTGACTCACTCATGCAGCCTGCAAACTGGTGCTGGCAAATTGCCCCACCCCCACCCCCAGCCTCTCCATGGCGTGGCTGACTCCCTGAGAAAACATTCCAAAGTGCGGAGCCAGATGCTGCATGTCTGACTGACCAGGTGTCAGATGCTGCACTGTCACCTCTGCAGAATTCCACCAGGCATGCTGGTCCTCTTGGCTCAGTGAGAGAAGAGACTTAAGAAGGACAGGCATGCCAGGAGGTGAGGCTCATTGGGGCAAACGTGGAGGCTGGAGGCCACATCCTATCTATCAGCTCCTCCCCCAGGATGGCTGGCAGGGATGAGGGGCCTTCAGATGCAAGCTGAGTCAGACTTCCTTGAGCAGGGTCTGAGCTGTGGAAAAGCCTCCCGGGGAATAACTCCTCTGTGCTCTGTGTAGAAATGTAGGTCCCACAGGTGCTGATGACCTGTGAGTGCAGCCAGAGAAGGCGTCCTCACCCTGCAGCATCTATTAATATCACCCTTCCCTATTGCTTCCCAGAGTCACCTTTGTCCTAAGTCAGGTGACTCTATATTTATGGATCTATCTCCAGGCTCTGTCCTGTTCCATTGATCTGTTTGCCTGTCTTTATGCCAATATCACACTGTATTGATCACTGTACTTACATAGCAAGTCTTGACAACTGGCCGTGCAGGTCCTTCAGTGCCCTTCCTCTCCTGGATGGCCTTGGTTGTTGTTGGCCTCTTGCATTTCCATATACATTCTATAATACACTGGTCAATTTCCACACAAACTACCACTGGAATATTGACCGGAGCTGCAAGTTATTTACAGATCCACTCAGGGAGAATTTTAGCAAGTTGTACACTGATCATTTGAATACTTTTCTCTGCGTATGTTACACTTCAGAAAGTATTGACTGTCATTAAGAAGGCTGCTGCAGATATTTGTATTCCAAGACATTGAGATTCTCCAACCAGTTAATACTAGATTAAAAGAAAAATTTTTCCTGGGACAGGTCTGTATTTCCTCAAATTCCATTGTTTGCATAACACTGTCATTGTTTTTTATATAGCCCACATCGTCAATACTGCTATTTATGGAGAAGGAATCGATTGTCTAAAAACGTTTAGCTTTTTTTAAAGAAAACTTTGTATCACCATTAATGATAATGAGACTCATGTGACACATATATAGATGATAACTGTCAAAATAAACATTTTAAAAAAGATTTATTTATTTATGCATACAAGAACTGGGGTGTAAGCCAGAGGTGTGGGGGTGGTGAGAGGATTCACCAGAGACAGAGTGGGGAGCAGAACAGGCAGATAGACTGAAATACACTGCTGAGGGGAGTGCAGGTGAGACAGGAGAGGTCTGCTGCGCCATGTGGGAAGCTCCCTGCTGGGAATTGAACTCGTGCTGCAGTGGCTGCTGATAGCTTCCTAGTGCTGAGCCTGAACCCCTTGCACCACCAGGGAGGCCCTAAAAATAAACATTTTTAAATGTTTATTTATTTCATGATTATAGCTAAATGTTGTCTGCCCAAAGTTTTGAGGATGATGTCTGCCCTTTATTCAAAAGTTATTTGCAAGTATCAGAGGAGTGTTTAAGTACCATCCTATTTAGAATTTCTCCTTGAGATAGTCAGAAGATTGGAGAGGAACTGAGCAAGGAATCGTTTTGTCAATTTCTGGGGAGCTAATTGTGGATTTGCATGTAATTGTACAAATAATAGAGATCACTTGTCTGCTTTGCCCAGTTCTCCTCAGTGGAGACATTTTGCTAAGGCATGGCACGTCACTGCCAGGAGGCCCACCTTGTTCTTACTCAGAGGTCCTCAGTTTTATTTTCGTTCATTTGTGTGCACACGAAGTGCCATGCAGTTGTTTCCCCAGTGTAGTTTGTGCCTCCACTGCCACAGACTCATGTCTTCACATTATATCTTGTTCCATGTTGTCCTCATTCGGAGTCCCAAGCTGCTGGAGTGGCCTCCGTCACCTGGCAGAACACGTGCTGCCTGTCACAGTCACACCTGGCCCTTACAGCTCCCCGCCCAGAAGTCTCTTTTTTTTTTTCCCTTCTTTTTTTTTTTTTTTTAATACCGCCCAGAATTTTCAATGCTGCAGCCAAGTGGAACTTCATAATTCAACAACATGACAACAATGAATTTGCTATTCAAGGGAGAGTCCAAAGAAGAACTGCTTTGAGCTTTCCTAGTCTTCCCAAATGCAGGCAGAAATTTTATGCAGTCATAACAATAATACACGCACAATTTTATAGTGCTTATTTTACCTAGTGTTATATCAAACACATTTATTATGCTACCAATCTATCCCTAAGCATCCTAAAAGTAGCTACTACTTTCATTTTCTCCAACAGATATAAATGATATTTGTTCATTCTTGAACATTTTGGAAAAATCAGGTATCTATGAATAGGAAAATAAGGCACCGATATCACCACCCAGAGATAAACAGTAAGATACGCTATGTCTCATTTATGGTTTTTGGGGTCTATATCTGATATAACATATGGACTAATTCACTTTTTAAAATGTCAAAATCACCTCAAAACTTAGCAGCTTTTAATCATCTCATGCTTTCTTGGGTCAGAAATTCAGGAGCATCTCGGTGTGTTTGGTTCAGACTCTTTCAAGAGACTGCAGTCAAGTTATTGGCTGAAGCAACAGTCCTCTCAAGCTTGCCCGGCAAAGAGTCCACCCTAAAGTTCAGGCTCTGGCTATTGGCCAGCCTTGGCCTGCTCAGCTGGTGTCTGGAGGCCTCAGTTACCCAGCACGTGGGATCTCTTCAGAGCTTGCCTGGAGTGAGGACATCAAGTGAGAGGAAGAGAGGTGGAGAGTCTTCAGCATGGCAGCTATAAGCCTTTATAATTTAACGTAACAGAAGTTACATTCCACCACTTCTGCTGTATTGTTTGTTGCATGTGAGTCACTAAATCCCAAGCACACCAAAGAGGCAGAGATTATGCAAGGGTCTGAATGCCAGAAGGTAAGAACCATAGGGTCATTTGAGACAGCCTACTGTCATTTAAATAAAACATTATTGGGCCTCCCTGGTGGCTCAAGGGATTAAGTCTCAGCACTATGACGGTATCAGCAGCCACTACAGCATGAGTTCGACCCCTGGCCAGGGAGCTAACCCACATGGCACAGCAGACCTCTCCTGTCTCACCCACTGCTCCCCTCAGCAGTGTATTTCAGTAGATCTGCCTGTTCTGCTCCCCACTCTGTCTCTGGTGAATCCTCTCACCCCCTGCACCTCAGGCCTACACCCCAGTTCTTCTATACATAAATGAATAAATCTTTTAAGAAATGAGTAAATAAAACATTATTTTGTAACCTACTTTGTTCATTTATTTATTCGAGATATAATTCATATATCACAAAATTCATCATTCACCAATTTTAAAGTCAATGGTTTCTAATATATTCACAAGGTTGTGGAAATATCACCACTTATTTCAAGACATTTTTATCACTCCATGAAGGAAGTCTGCCAGTTAGCAGTATGCGCTCTTCCCCTCTTCCCAGTCCCCATTAATCTACTGTGTGTGTCTATGGATGGACCTGTTCTGAATATTGCATATTAATGCACATGTGCAATACCTGGATATTACATATATTTGCACATGAATTGCTTACATGATGTGATCTTTTGTGTCTGGCCTCTGAGCAAAAATATTTGCAAGTTTCATCCAAGTCATAGCATGTATCAGCACTCATTCCCTTTATGGCCAAATAGATCCCATTGTATGGACTTACCACATTTTGTTTACCCGCAAATGGACTGTTGGACTGTTTCCCTTTTTTGGTTATAATGAATCATGCTGCTATGATCATTGTTGTTGACAGAAGGACATTCTTGGGCATAAAGCTGGCTGGTCATATGGTAATTCTATGTTTAAATTTTTGAGGAACTACTGCATCACTTCTTCCACCAGCAATGTCTGAGAGTTCTGATTTCTTGTCATCCTGGACAATGCTTGTCACTGTCCTTTTTTAATTGTAGTCATCCTGGTGATGTGATGTGGTTTCTTGTTGTGGTTTTCTTTGCATTTCCCTAGTAACTAATGATTGGAGTATCTTTTCATGTGCTTATTGGCCATCTGTAGATCTTCCTTGGAAGAATGTCTATTCTTTCGCTATTAACAGTGGGGTTTTCTTAGATGCCCTTTATCAAGTTGAAGAAATTCCCTTCTATTCTTTTTTTTTTTTAATTTTTAGTCATAAAAGAGTTCTGCGTTTCGTCAAATACTTTACCTCCTGATGATTAAGTGTGTTTTCCACTTTATTCTAATAATTTGGTATATTATATTAATTGACTTTCATATGTTGAACTAACTTTGCAAATCCCAGTTGGTCATAGTACCTAAATTTTTTTTTTTTTTTTTTACATTTCACATGTTATTCTCACTACACTGGGCTGTACTGGGCTGGGAACGGAAGGAGTCGTGACTGCAGAGAACTGCACAGTTCTATTGTCATACAAATAGAATTGGGATCAAGGTTACCATTGTCTATTTTGGGTCTCCATCAGCATCAGAGGAAGTCAGCCACTGCTGCTGAGGGCTGTGTCTGAAGGAGAAAGGCAGGAAACGGGAAACTTGACCATGGAAGATTCATAGTCAAGGGCTGCTGAGTTTCTGAGGATCGTCCATGCAAGCCACAGTGAGGAATTCCACAGCAGCTCCTCAAGAAGAGCAGAGGTTGCTCAGGCCTGATAGAATGAGGTCAGGAGGGGTCAGAGTGGCCCCATCCGCACCGGGAGCATCTCAGAAGTCATCCTTCCTTCTGTGTCGCAGGACCTTGGGAAGGGCCTCTCCATGAGGACAGGACAAGGGTTCACCCCTTGGCCTCTGCTGGGTCTCATAAATGGTCCAATATAAATCTTGCATGTTTATGAGCATCTGGAGATGCCGTGTCCAAATCTTTATGCCCCGAGCTTGAGAGTCTGGGCAATTGTTTCTGATGCTGTGATCATTCCTCAGTTCTTCACCTTGAAGGAATTACCATTTGTGAGGGAAACGCTGAACTTCACAGTCCCTTCAAAGTTTAATACACTGGCCTGAGAACTTTCCTGGCCCTTCTTTTCCATCTTGTATAGTCTGGGGTTGTCTAACACTTTCAGTGTGAAGAATCACTTTCTCCATTTTTTTTTTTTCTTTTATTTGTTTATTTATACATACAAGCTGGGGTACAGGCCAGAGGTGTGGGTCGGCGAGAGGGTTCACCAGAGACAGAGCGGGGAGCAGAACAGGCAGATCAGAAATACACTGCTGAGGGGAGCAGTGGGCGAGGCAGGAGAGGTCTGCCGCACCATGTGGGATTCTCCCCGGCTGGGCGTCGAACTCGCATCACCGCTGCCGACAGCTCCATAGTGCAGCGCTTAACCGCTGCGCCACCGGGGAGGCCCACTTTCTCCATTTTTATTTAGGCTTTCTTGGCAGCCGTGGAGACTTATCTGAGCTCTTCTCTGCCCAGCTGGAGTTCAGAGATCTGGAGGTCCTATAGGGCAGAAATGTATCTGCTCCTCTCTGCTCCTAGCTATCTCTGTAGTCCTTTTTCTGTGCTATTGGATTCAACTTGCTAATACTTTGTTGAGAATTTCTATATCTACAATCACAAAAGATAAAGGTCTATGGTTTTCTTATGCTATCTTTGCCTGGTTTTGGTATCAGAGTAATACTAGCCTCATAGGATGACTTCGAAAGCATTCTCAATTTTTTGGTTGAAAGTTGGACATTTAAAATAATCAAGTGTCCAAGACTAGATATCAGATTTTTCCTCCTCTTCAAGGTCTGTTGTCATCACTGCTTGTTGTAGCAGCAGTTTGTTAAACAACCCTCCTGAACTAATTCTGCAGACTCTGTATTCTTTGTCACATGAGGACACTTACATCTTTACTCAGTTAGTAGCCACCTAACAATGGACCTGACATTTCTTTAAATTCCCAGAACCTGTCTATCTCCTAGTCTTTGCCCTGGGGTTCCGAGTGTGTTGGGACATGCTTTTAATGCCCAGGCAGGCACTTTGCAATCACCTTAGCCTTCTCTCCTGTTTGTACAGTGCTTCAAGGTCAGCAAAAGGTGAGGATTTAGCCTTCTGGATTCTTTCCTGAGCACTTGTACCTGGTGGGGCACACAGCCTGCATGATCTACTTCCAGAAAAACCTCAAACTTTCGAAAACCCTGTGCATATCTACCCCCTGACTTTCCTTTCTAAGGCCCCCCCCATTGTTTGACCAACTTATCTTCTGCCTCTCACAGTCACAAAGTTAAAATACTTGTCTGTGATTTTTTTATATATAATGTCTCTGAGAAAAAAGGCTTTTCCCTTGGGGTAAGCTCCAAATCAGGTCAAATACGAACAGCTTGCAACTGAGGTCTTTCAGAAAGAAATAATGGCAGGTCAAATAATGACAATTGCTGGGAAATGGGTCTTTGAAAGAACTCAAGCGCCATTCTTCTTCCTGGTGTGGCTATCACGTCACACCAGGAATGCTGGTAGTAATTTTTGAAGTTCATGGCGGCCCTGGAAAGCAGGGGTAGATCTAGGCAAGTTAGAAGGTTACAAAGCTCACTGTTCTGACATTCACCCTTATTCTCAAATAAATGTCCCTTGGGTTGTTTCAAGTCTTTGGCTCACTTCCACACTTCTCAAAAATAGTTGATTCTGACCATTCCTGCCAGCTTTCTGATGGTCTCTATGGAGACAGTTTTTGGAATCCTCACTCTGCCATTTTCACTGATAACACTTGCACCTACTTGTATTTTAAACTTGAATATAAACCCTGAAATTTTTCAAATATGACTAATTATCCTACAGTATGATCTTCTCATGACTGATTAGCACTCCATCCTAGGAATATATTATTGTTTATTTAACAACTGCCTCCCACTGTTAGACATTCGCTGGTGGGGGCTCAGAGGATCTGCTGGAGCCATATTGCTCTGACTCAAGAACCACCTGTGTTCCCCCCTTCCCGAGGCCCCATTCAGTGAAATTCCAATGGCAACTTGGAACTCAGCCATAAGGTCCATGAGTGGAAATGTTTATACCACAGAATCTGGCAAAAGCACAAAATATTATCCCCACCCTCAATTGATAGGCGGCTGTTAAACATTTACGCACACATCACCAGTACAGACATCAGAGGGAGTGGCACCAAAACTCCATTTTATTTATTTCTGAATTTTATTTGTTATTTCTCCTGAAGACTCAGGAGAAGGCCTAGTGGACTGTAGGTGACTGTGATTTTTTTTTGTTCTTTTTGAGTACAAGCTTCTTGACATAATTAGTATCCCAATCTGAGTACTATTTTATAATCTTTCTTAATTTAGCGTAACTTCAATGCTTTTTATACCTTGACACATAGTTGTCATTATTTTAATGGCTGTGATTTTCCTTTGAATGAATGAATCATTATCTCTTTAATCCCTCCCACACTGATTTATTGTTAGGTTATTCCTGATGTTTCAACAGTGATGGACATTTGTGTGTAGTAAGTTTCCTGTAGCTTGCTAGAACTTTTTTTTTTTAAGATTTATTTATTTATACATATAAGCTGGGGTACAGGCCAGAGACGTGGGGCGGTGAGAGGGTTCACCAGAGAGAGAGAGTGGGGAGCAGAACAGGCAATCAGAAATACACTGCTGAGGGGAGCAGCGGGCGAGGCAGGAGAGGTCTGCCGCACCATGTGGGACTCTCCCCGGCTGGGCATCGAACTTGCTGCCGACAGCTCCACAGCGCAGCACTCAACTGCTGCGCCACCAGGGAGGCCCCTTCTTTTTTTTTTTTTTTTAAGATTTATTTATTTATGCATACAAGGGCTGGGGTTTAGGCCAGAGATATAGGGGGGTGGTGGTGAGAGGATTCACCAGAGACAGAGCGGGGAGCAGAACGGGCAGATAGATTGACATACACTGCTGAAGGGAGCAGCGGGCCAGACAGGAGAGGTCTGCTGCGCCATGTGGGAAGCTCCCTGGCTAGGGATCAAACTCAGGTCATAGTGCTGAGACTTAACCCCTTGAGCCACCAAGGAGGACCCTTTCTACAAACTGTATTTATTTGGAAAATATCCCAGTTACATTGCACTATCATTCTTATGTTAAAAGTATGAATTCAATCAATGTAAACCTTTCAATTGTATTAGAAATTCTGCTATCCTGTTTGTCTTCTGCTAGTTTTTGTTGTTGTTGTTGTTTGTTTGTTTTCATATGCCAGGGACTAAAAGGAATTAGCCCAGATCCTGGTCAGCTGTGTAAACAAAGACGCACGAGACCTATTTTCTGCACGAGACCTATTTTCTACCCTCTTGGTCTTGTGTGGGAGACAAACCTGTAAATAAACCATCATAGGGGCCTCCCTGGTGGCTTAGGGTTTAAGTCTCAATTCTATCACCACGATGGCCTGAGCTCCATCCCTGGCCAGGGAGCTGACCCACATGGCACAGTAGTTCTCTCCTGTCTGTGCTGCTGTTCTCCTTTGCAGTGTATTTCAGTAAATCTGCCTGTTCAGGGGCCTCCCCGGTGGCGCAGCGGTTAAGCGCTGCGCTGTGGAGCTGTTGGCAGCGGCGACGCGAGTTCGACGCCCGGCCGGGGAGAATCCCACATGGTGCGGCAGACCTCTCCTGCCTTGCCCGCTGCTCCCCTCAGCAGTGTGTTTCTGATCTGCCTGTTCTGCTCCCCGCTCTGTCTCTGGTGAACCCTCTCGCCGCCCCACGCCTCTGGCCTGTACCCCAACTTGTATGTATTAAAAAAAAAAAAATCTGCCTGTTCAGTGTATTTCAGTAAATCACTCTGTCTCTGGTGAATCCTCTCACCCCCAAAGCTCTGGTCTATACCCCACTTCTTCTACGCATAAATAAACAAACAAATCTATCTTTAAAAATTAATTGCTTAATCATCACAGAAGGAATATACAAAAAACTATGGAAACTTAGAATAAAGTTCCCACCCCCCAGCCCCAGGAGGTAAGAGAAAGATTCTAAGCAGAAGTCATCCAAATTAATCTGGAAGAAAGAGCATTCCAGGCAAAGGAAACATCTTGAGCAAAGGCATGGAGCATTGGAGGTACCTCGCAATTCAACTGGTGCTTGTGAGGGAATGAGTGGCTGGAGAGGAGGTTGGAGAGACTGGCTGGGCTCAAGTCTTGGAAAAGAAGATGCTTCGTTTGTCAGCTGTTGTGAGCTTGGTGAACTGGCTTTATCATCCATCTCAAATTCCTAACGTGCCTTCACAGACTGCAGAGGCTAAGAAGCTGATGCATTTCTAAGCCTCTCTTGCCCTTAAGATTTTCACTAAGAGTTAACCCAACCAGTCAAATGTGCTGATGCGTGACACAGTGGTTAGGTATGAGGGAGGGGCATTTTTTTTATTCCTTTATTATTATTGCTGGTGAGCAGGTAGACACTAGGCTTAGCAGCAATTCAGCTTTCTGGGAGCTAAAGGGTATTAGAGACAGGTGCAGCAATGTCAAAGGCTTCCTTCTGTCTAAATCACAACCTCGTGACAGCCTCCCGACTCTCCCTTCCCTGGTTGTAGCAGAGGCTGTGGCTCCCTTTGTAGGCCAGTTCTGCGGTATTGTTTGGTCGTGGTCTCAGAGGCCCACCTAGCGCCATGCCTCTAGACAGTCCAATGATTTTGTAAGCATCCCATTCCGACTAAAATGCCTAGAATACTTTGTTTCCTGCGCCTGCACCCTGATTAGTGCAGAGGCTGTGTGGTTGGAACTGATCGTTCAGGAGCATTCCACCTAAAATGTGGCCCTAATTCAGGCTCTTGGCACCCCTCACCAGAAAGCTCCCTTAGCGTGGTCACAGGTGCACTAGGCCTCTTCTGAGGGCAATTAGAAACAGCCTTCTCTGCAAGGGCGCTGCTTCTGACATACTGGTCCACCCTTCTAAACCAAAGTTTGGGGTTGCACATAACTGGCCATGACTCAGTTCAACCGAGCACCTGCAACAGCATACTGAGGGGGTTCAGACGTCATTAGCACAGAGATTTGAGACCTCTCATTTCCCTACAAACAAGCATGGAGGTGAAATGGGAGACAGTGGGAGCACTGTGGGGGAGGGGCGTTGGTGTGGTTGGGAGCAGAGAGGAGGGTGTGATCCCTCTGTGTCCACTACCCCACTGTGGACACACATGAACGCTGCTAATTTCAATCATGTATTGATCAGTTATTTTAAGGTATAGTATGAAAATAGAGGAAATAAACCCAATTTGTGAGTAGTGGTTATGTTTAAATAGCAAGCCAAGCAGAGGAAATTATTAGGTAAATAATAGTTTAAAGGCATGCAGATGGCATGCCATTCCTGATATTTGGGAAGCCCATCACCGGATTGCATTTAGTCCTTGTGACATCTATAGGAATTGCTTATTTTTTTGCCTCCACCTTGGATTGGAAAGTGAGAGTTAAAAAATAGAAATGACTTGTCAGATGACATGGTTGCTAGGGCAATGACAAAGTTGGGATTCATTCCTGGCCAGCGTCTTCTTCACCCCATTCCATTCCCTACCTTATTTGTAAGAATAACTTTGTAAGAATTCTTATTCTTATTTGTAAGAATAACCAGTAAGAATAACTTTGGAGAAGTGAAAAAGTCTTCTAGTCCACTTCCTCTTTGTGGCTGTAGTCAGCCACCAGATTCCAGTTCCCCTCTGTTGGGTCTGGACTGTTGCACAGAGAGTTCAGGAGAGAGGCCAGGCTTTGGCCTAGACTTCCAACCGGGCTGCCTCCTCCAGGCTACAACTGGAAAGATGCAGCAGCCTTCAGGCTCAGGGGCAAAGTGGAGGACAGGACCCCTGCCTGGGTCTCCTGCCCTCATCTCTGGGCTGCTAATCATTATTAGGAAATCAGAAGAGAAAAGGCCACTGAGAAGGTGCAGGGGGGTTGGGTGCTGTCTGAGCATAGGTTGAGAGTTCCTACTCAGAAGCCACTGACTCATATGGGTGAGGACCCAGGGCGAGAGCTGTGTGAGGCAGTGAATGGAAGAAGGGTAGGTCCAAGCCAGCCTTCCTGGAGTCAGTGGGCATTGGGTGTGCCACCCCCCCGCCCCCACCCCCAGGGCAAGCATGGTTTTCTACATCTTTCTCTGTGCCCAAGTTAAAAAAAAACATACAAAAATGTACACGCAGATGTATGGTGTGTTGGGTTTGGGTCTCTTTTTAAAAATGGGTCATACTATGGTGATGGTGCATGGGTGAACTGGTGATGGAAATTCTAGAGGGTCTACACCTGGGAAAAGAAAGCAAACAGTAAACAAAATGAACAATGGGGCCTCCCTGGTGGTGCAATGGGTTAAGTTGCAGCATTATGAAGCTATTCAGAGCCACTGCAGCACGAGTTCGATACCTGGCCAAGGAGCTTCCCACAGGACGCAGCAGACCTCTCCTGTCTGGCCCGCTGCTCCCCTCAGCAATGTACTTCAGTCGATATACCTGTTCTGCTCCCCACTCTCTCTGGTGAATCCTTTCACCACCCCCACCCCGCCCCGACCTCTGGCCTACACCCTAGCTTGTATACATAAATAAATAAATCTTAAAAAAAAAAGAACACTGATGTAAAATATATATAAATATATACAAAAAAATGGGTCATAGATTACATGTCACTCCGCAATTTGAGTTTTTAAATAGTTTATTAAGTCAACTAATACACACATAGGGTTAAAAAAACAATAGTACTGAAGGGGTTGCCTAATAGTCAACTGGCCCCCCCTCCTGACCCCTTAAAGGGATCACTCTTTGAGCTCTTTGTTTGTCCTTTTGGTAGTTACAGCCATGGAAATCATGTTTACGCTCCTATTTCTGGATATATTGACTTCCTGCTCTGAATGTGTGGGTTTATTCACTCCTCCCACTTTTTCCAATAGAGTTTTAGGCCATTATTTTTAGTTCTTCTTCTACCTTTAGGTTTTAAAGTTTTATTTGCTGTCTTACCAGCACCAGGCAGTGCCTGAGTCCAGTTTTGTGAGTCACGGCTCTCTGGCCTGAGTCTCATCTTCACCTCTCTGCTGTGATCTGAGATTTTAATTTTACGTGGTCACACTTGATTGTACTTATGCTTTGTTCTGTAACCAGGACCGCTTGCCTTGCTGATGGATTCCAAAAGCTGGGACAGCAATAACTATGGGTCTCCAATGAGGGCTTCGGAAATGTTACTGCCTGCACAACCCGGCAGTGTGGTGCAGTTAGTTTCCTTTCTGCTGACACCTTTGATTTTCCTTGTGTTCCACACCTTTGCGTTAACAGTATATCAAAGGTCTTCCAATTTTTAAGATGATCTTATTGCAACCTGAGTACTTACATTTAAAATTTTTAATTAGGGGAGCCTCCCTGGTGACACAAAGGTTAAGTCTCAGCACTATGAAGTTGTCCACGGTCACTGCAGCGTGAGTTCGATCCCTGGCCAGGGGATCCTGAAAAGTGTGTCTTGAACACTATCCCTGAGATGTGACCATTCTAAAAAGGGTTCAGGGGATGCTTGCAGTAGCTTTAAAGACTCAGAAATCCTGCAGCTAGGAAGCTTGGTTAACGTTGCTCAGTGAAGCCTTGTAACAGACACCTGTGTTCACACATGTGCTATCTCCTCTGCTCTTCTAATATAACCTGATGTTCAGGGCAAGAAGTGGCCCAGCTAAAGAACTGTATTTCTCATCATTCCTGCAGCAATAGAGGGCAATAAATAACGGTTCCAAGTAATTCCAAGAAATTACCTGAAAAGATGCCTGAGAGATGGATATGATAGAGGAGGAGGCTTGGTCATCTTGCAGCCCTGAGGTGACAAGTCTGAGGAGGAAAGCCATGGGCTAAGGAGGAATGAGCAAATGTATGCAAGGAGCTTTGGCTCCTAAGGGTCATAGGGTGACAGTACTTCTTTAACCTTCTCGAGAATCCTTGAGAAAAATGCAGTGTTTGGTCAAGACACTATGGGTTGCGTTTTCTATCAAATGAAGAGTCAGTTTGAGTCTTCAATGGCACCATGGACTGCTACTCTCCCATAAAACCAACTGTGTTTACAAAACAGAAAAAAACAAAACAAAACAACCCGGCCAACTTGTCACTTTTATCAGAGACAAAAAACAGTGTGCTCTATTCATGGGTTTTGGATCAGGGAAGAGAGAATGGTCATGCTTTGGAACTTCTGGGTCTGAGAACTGTGGGAGAGTCAAAGGTAAAGGGTCAAGAGAGAGAGCAGGGTATATGGGGTCTGGAGCTCAGGGAAAAGATCTGGGTGAAAAAAGGACAGTTCCTAAGGGTTCCTGGAGGACACTTAAAGTTCCTCATTGCTGGTCTTGGACTGGCACAGACATACTTGTACACCTAAAGGAACAGAGCAAGGGCTCAGGTTTGGACGCTATGTCAGGAAGGAATGTTCCATAGCCAGAGCTCTCCAGTAATGGAACAGGCTTTGGTACCTCATGTTTAAAAAGGAAACTAATCTTTTAACCCCCCAACACCTCCCACCTCCCAATTTCAAAATACACCATACAATTTCCTTGGTCATGGATGTATTTTAGATTTTAGATTTCACTCCTATAGCTCTGATGATCAGAAACCCACACATTCCTTCACTGAGAAGCTCGGGCCTGCTGATGTCGCCGTACTCCTTCCTTTACTCTTCACCCTCATCTTTACTGCTGGAAGCATTTCCTCTGGTTCACTTACTTTCATTAAAAGTCGCTGCACTGAAAGGGTTTTGGAGTAAGAGTTTGAACAGTTTCTTTAGAAATTGGTTCAGATGGATGGATGTAGCCGAGTCTTTCTTTGTCATATGACTACTTGTGGCAAATCCAGATATGGAGATCTTTTTTTTTTTTAAAGATTTATTTTGTATTTATACATACAAGTTGGGGTACAGGCCAGAGGTGTGGGGCAGCAAGAGGGTTCACCAGAGACAGAGCGGGTAGCAGAACAGGCAGATCAGAAACACACTGCTGAGGGGAGCAGCGGGCAAGGCAGGAGAGGTCTGCCGCACCAAGTGGGATTCTCCCCGGCCGGGCGTCGAACTCGTGTCGCCGCTGCCAACAGCTCTACAGCGCAGTGCTTAACCGCTGCGCCACGGGGAGGCCCAGATATGGAGATCTTTGTGGGTTTTGTTGGGAGGTCTGCAGCTCCTTCAGGTGATATTCTCAGCACTACAACTGGAACTTGTCCTCCACTACTCTGGCAGCTCCAGCTCACTGCAGCTTCTCAGGCCAGCGGTGATGATTGTTAAACCTAGCAAACCTTGAGCTACTGTTAGTGTAAACATTTCATTTGGTTCTGAAGACATTGTCATTCTTGTCGAAAGGGTCCATCCAACACTGAGACCGTGAACTCTCGCTGCTGCTGCTGTACCCATCCTTGCTCTGCATTCATGCCCTTTCCCGGAACCTAGGGAACATTTCATAAAACCTGATTTCCAGAGAAATGCAAACCAAAACAACGAGATACCACCTTACACCAATGAGAGTGGCTCATATTAAAAAAACAGGCAACAACAGGGGCCTCCCTGGTGGCGCAGCGGTTAAGCGCTGCGCTGTGGAGCTGTCGGCAGCGGCGACGCGAGTTCGACGCCCGGCCAGGGAGAATCCCACATGGTGCGGCAGACCTCTCCTGCCTCGCCCGCTGCTACCCTCAGCAGTGTAGTTCTGATCTGCCTGTTCTGCTACCCGCTCTGTCTCTGGTGAACCCTCTCGCCACCCCACAGCTC